>CM040405.1:27701154-27750066 GCA_022702515.1 Ilyophis sp. 1 JC-2022
GTGACCCTTGCCTCGCTTCTGGTCATTAAAGACTTGGGACGGGTACCGGCGTTTCTTGGGTTGAGGGCTTAAGAAATGCTGCCTGTGGCTTAACAATATTGTTAATGCACCTTGCCGACTCAAGGAAAAGTAATTTTCTTATTTTTAAACTTGGTCGTCAAGAGGCTTAGTTTTCTTTTTTTTACTTGACCTTTCTTGATAATGGACAAACTGCAGCATGAGCTAATTACAACTATGAAGCGCAATTGAAAGCGGCACATTAATGGAAGCCATTTGTAGAACAGCCTTTAGCCTCATGCATTTGATACCAATGAGTCTTATTGTGAGCACCTTTATGTTGCTCATTAGTAAGGAATGTTGGTGGAATTTGGTCCAAAATAGGACAATTGACAATGATAGTTTCACCAGCAGATTTAAAAATCAATCCAGGAGAGAGGGGCGACAGGGATGGGAGGCTACTACAGTGGCGTAGCAGACTCCCCCGCAGCCCCTGTGGTGTAGGGGCACGGAGGGCCCCACCCTAGTCAGATTTATTTAATTTATTTTTATTAAATCATTATAGGCTATTTTTTATTTGACTGAACAAGGCAAGATTTGACTGTAGTGTTGATAGACAAGGAGGGGGCCCCCCCATCGGCTACAAGGTGAATAGACCGCCCCACCCCATTTACAGCCACGTCGAATAACGTCTGGTTTAACCAAAGTAGAACCTACCCTTCTGGGGCTGACCAATTGTGAATGGGTGGGTATAATGTTCAAAACATACCGCGACAAAGGTTACTTGCTTTTGGAAACTAGCTAGGCCTAGTTAGCTAGTCTAAAATAAAAAGTAAATATCTGAGCGGTGCGCAAAAAGACAACTAACATTAGCCTAAAACAAAATGCGGAGATGAATAAAGCTACCAAGAATTTCACTCAGGTCACTGCTGAATCAAGTTGGAATGAGTAGCCCATGAGTTTTATTTCTCAAGCTGACAAGTAAAATGTCTTGTAGTAGAGGTGCCCAAAAACAAGTTTAAACTAAAATACTAAGACATAAGAGCCAGCGAAGCTTCCACATCGACTGACGAAACGCAATGACGATGTGGCAGCTTGCAACTCCCGGCAGATTCAGGCCGGTTCCTACACAGCTAATCTCTTTTCGTACCACATTGAGGCTGGCATTTAAAGACAACAGGCTCAATTACAGATCTTGATTAACCGTTTTAAAGCACCTGTCCCTTCTACCCAGTTTTCCTTATGTTGCCACAGCATTTAAGCTCTTTTTCACAATTCCTATGACCGTGGCTTCTGCAGAGAATATTCAAAATTGAAACTAGGCTACCTCAGAAGTAGGGCGATGCAGCCGCTAGGCTACTACTAGTAGCCTAGTTTAATTAGTACTAGTAAGCTAGGCTTCTTTCTAGCAAGAAAGGACGACCAGATTATAGGCCTAAAGTCGGAGTAATTGATTTAATTTATTTACCTTGATTATATTGCTTTGCATCCCATATGTTCCCTCATTGTAATTTGATGCACCGATCACTGTTAATGGTGCGGTCATAACGCGACGTGTCAGGTATGCGTCTGCCTATGAGGGTGGGGGGCACCGACTACACGAGACAGACTTAACCAAGGGGGTGACACTAGAGCCAGATATCACCCTGGGGGGATGCTGGTACTGGCAGTCCACATCCCATACACGACAGGATGAAGCCCCCAGCAGCACCTTCAAATTTAAGCCTTCTACAAGGAACGAACACCAGAGGGGTATACTACGAAGGAAGTTTAACAACCAGGGTTTCTTCGCGTTAGCTGGCTTCACAAAGCCTAACCACCGCAATCTGGCTTACCAACCGGTACTACGAACGTGGTTATCAACACAGGCTTTATTAATCAAGCTCTGTGCGCGTTCCCATAAAAGGGACAATGTCAGCAAACAACGAGCCTATAGCGGCGCAGCATGGGCTGTACTAGAGCAGCGTATTTCTCTCGTGGAAAAAAAGACTGATACGGACAGATACGAAGAACATCAAACGATCATAAGAGCAAAAAGCAACACCATTGACTCCAACAAAGTCAGAGGAGCTTTTGCAAAAAAATTTTTTTAAATGCTCATAGTGTACATTGTCATAGTTTCTTTCTAATGAGACAACTGTACTACATCCTAAAGCTCCTAAACTTTAAACATGATGGCATGTTTAAAAATTTTCTGAAGCAATCACACCAAAGTTTATTCATAAACTCTGGGAAAGACAAGTCTCTAAAGCAGGTTCCAGAACTCAGAAAATCTTTTGCGGAACTCAATCTCGCCCTGTGAAGAGACTTCCTCACTATCCGCACATATCTCTACAAGATACTTTGGAATGGAGACTTTTTCCAAAGTTGATTGGTCAAAGGGCAGTGCTTTTATACGTTACCTGCCCAGGAGCAGGATAGCCGTGCAGAGTAAGTTGCCATGGCAATATACCCCAATTAAGTTGGCTTTGTGATACAGAAAACCAAGGGTTGAAGCTTAAGTTAGCTTGCCAACCCTTTAAAGTTGCTTGGTAGTACACCCCTCAGGCTAATGAGGTGTGAAAATACAACATCTGATTAAAATAGAAAAAACAGCCCAAATCCAATTTTAACTGGCAGCCCTAGCCTTAATATACCAAAAAGTAGGCCAATAACTTGTCAGGGTTTGTCTAAATGTTTACCCCATTTTTACCAGGAAAACACCATTGAAAGTGATACATTTTACAAGAAGAACTCGCAGTGATAAATAATTAATTAAACATTAAAAAGGGTATTAACATGCACAGATAAAGCCTATTCGAGCTTTTCGGTGCATAGTCATTTCCCAAGCGTAGGTTTAACACGGGAAATACATTTTCCAGTGTGTGCGCAAGGAAGTACCTCCCAACATGGAAGATAAGCACAAGGATTAGACTAATGCGAGCAACTGCTTAGAAAACAATTGTAAACACTTCAGCAGGTGCACAAATCTTCCCATGGGTGAACAAAAATGCTGATACTGGCATTCCAACTACACTGCATTTGTAGCATCTCCAACTCCTCCAAACAGATGAGACTCCAATTATGAAAAATGGATTAAGGTACAGCACTTGTGAAATCAAGAAGTTTCTGTGCATTTGCAGGAAAGCGTCACCACAAGTAGGCATTGTCAAGATAAAGGAGCCAGTACATGTATTGATTTTACAGCCCATGATTTTTCTCCCCATTTGACCAATGTGAAAAGTGCATTCTTCTGGCTCGCCTTATGTTGACACGAGGGGCGAATTGGTCAGTTAAATAAAACTATGTGCCAACTCAGAAAAGCTAGTAATCTCCCCCAACTTTACACTTGGAAAGGGTGATAAATGCACTTTAAAGTATCGCCAGATCAACTGATCCAAAATTAAAAATGAGCTGCAAACAGCCTTGCACTCCAAAAATGCACAATATTTTGGGTTAGTCAACTGCGGGGTGGGTGGGGGGATTCGGACCAAAAATGTTTCCCAAGTTTATTTACAGGGTAGGAGATTTATTCCTCAAACAAGTCCACATGACAAGGTGGGTATTTCACAAAGCAGGATGACCGAGTTAGCTGGATAGCCCAGAGTAAAGCTGGAAACCTCCCAAATCTGGAAGAAGTAGTAAAGAAGTAAAGCGCTGTTCCAGATTTTACTTAAGTGCAGTTGTGGCATTTGTCATTTCGGCTTGTAGCCATGCAGTCATACTTAAAACTGAAAAAGTTGGTGTATGATAGTCCTGATGCGCCATGACGCATTTAGGGCGTCTTTCCATCCCCATACATATTAGGTTTTGAGCTTCTTTAGTGTTGGATATCCTGCAGAATTGCTTAAGATCCACAGCATGGCCAGGGACATCCAAAATATGCTGAACTTGAAGGTGAGATTCTGCATTGATGAACAAAGGTGTCCATCAATGCATGCAAATCATTCTCCAGAAAAAATTGGTCCAACCTTAGCAGAAGCAGATCAGACTGACCCTTGACCAAACAGGCAATCTCAAGTCATTTGTAAATCAATCCACTCTACAGTTTAAGAACCGTTCTCCTGGGGCGTCTTGGTCACGCAGCCTGTAAGAGCAATATCCATCCAATATCAAATGTTCATTGCGAGCTGCGACGTCACTGGGTGGTCGCGTGACCTTTATCGCACACCTCTCCCTCCCTCGCTACCATTCTTCCAATCGCTCTACACTGTGCTGTCCAATAAAGCTGAAAAGCTCTATAAAAAAAAAACTCCAAAATAAAAAAATAAAGGTCCTCCTGCTCCTGCTTACCTGCTTAATTGTGATGGCTGGCCTCCAGTCTTTGTCCTCCTCTAAAATGGATAAGCAGACTGTACCAGACGGATATACGTTAGGATGGAATAAGGGAGGCTCAAATTTACCTGAAAGAAAGGAGGGTCATACTCCATCATGGTTCAGAACATATGGACAGTCCGCCAGGTATTAAAATACATTAGGTAGGAAGATAAATCTTTACATTTCGGAGGAGAGGAAGGATAGTCGTCCTTGAACAGCATCCGGAGTTTAAACAAGCCACCCTCCCAGGGGGTCTGCAGAGAAGGAGAAAGAGGAAGCTACAGAATTCACACAGAAACAATACTCTACATATGTAAAACCACACACAGCAATACAGTAGAACTTCAGGGATACAAACCCCAAATTGGGGAGCAAAGAAAGAGCACCTCTAGAAAAAGCCCATAAACACAGACTCCAATAGGATTCCTTCTACAATGCATCATGAGCACTGCAGACAAAATAAGATTCTTACCCCCTTCTTTCCAGGAATGGCACACTCCCAGTTCATCAGGTTCATCGTTCCATCCGGATTTTTTGTTGGTACTGCCACAAAGCCCTGAACAGCGGAATAGTTTTCCAAAAAGCAGGCATCAGACCCACTGGTATACAAACCTGTGGCTAGAGCACTTGACTTTTTGAAATCTTGAACACTCAATTAGTGCAAAATGATTGGTTACATGCAATCATGTTGCAGCCCCCAGAACACCTCCCTTAAAATCATACATTACTCACAAATGGGTGATCTTTTCGCCAGGCCTTTCGTTCCTGTGCAAGTCGGCTTAAAGCTATACCAGACATGACTTGTAGTCCCCATGTAGACAAAAAGAGATGCAGTTAAATGTTTTGGCCAACTTAAGTCTTAATACAGGCACAGACAGGCAAATGCTTTTAGACCTCTTGGATCCAAATTGAAGTGCGAGAATGCCTGTTATGCTTTAAAGACGTCAGCCATCTGTACTGGGGGAAGGGAATGGATCAAAATCTAGTCCAATTGAAGTTGAGACTGGCTAGGAACTTTTCGCACGGTGAAATATAAAACGGGGAACCGCAACACTAATAATGTATGGATTGTCAGTAATGGCTCGCTAATATGCTTTACATCTTCATGTGTTCAGACCTCAGAACACGCAGCCTTCATTACAACATTATCCTGTCGATCGAGGAGCTGAAAGTGAAACTAGATGGCTTATGCACGGCACCCTTTTTTTGCATGCCAATCTCCTGGAACAAAGCCTATAAACCATGCTTTCAACAATCTCGTGGACGTTTAGGTAGCTACCAACGTACCAAATGTAGCGCTAACGAACATGGTCATACAATTCAAGTTAACCTACTGTAACGTCGGTTTACATTTACGCAACTTGCGACACAAGAGTGCGCAGTAGTATCACTGTTAGCTAATGCTACGAGGCTAACAGTTCGAACAACTTTGCAGTGATACATTTAAAAAATAATAATAATATTTTTTTAAACACAAACAAACTTCATAGCCAGCTATAAATTGGCAAGTTGGCATACCTGCGGTCGTTTGCGAGGAGGAAATGGCAAGAACATTTCCTCAACCAATTCCACTCCGTCACGTTTCAACTGCCGAGTATTGCGCATCTGGCAAACAAATTAAGTTCGCCAACAGTGCAACCGAACATTACCGCAATTTTGGTTAACTGTAAAACATAGCCTTCACCAAAGCATAACGTTAATTTCAGAATGTAAAGCTAACGGGGAAGTTAAACCTACTCGGATCAGTCTTAGACTCGGGTTAAGCCGAATAGCAGCACATCTTACAGGCAGCCTTGCGCCAATTTCACTCTAGCGCAAGCAAAATATTTTAATCGTGAAGAGAAGCACCGTGTGAAATCGCACTTCTCGTCGACCAAATACGCAATATATTCCTCAGTCAAGTTTGAACATTTATGAAACTTTTGGCGGTATAGCTTTAAATGGATCATCAGGTTGACCATTTGTTCACACACATAACGTTACCCAAGCAGGACAAAGGACTAGCTAGGCTCTTCTCAAAAGCAGGCATAGGCTACATTAATTCACACAGCAACCAAACAAAAACAGCACAAGCTGCCAAAGGCCATATACTTAGGGGAACCCACTGAAACACAAATTGTTGTTTTGCTAATAAGTTCTTACCTTATGTATAATTAAAATACCTAATATTTTCTTTGCCGTTCGGCTTTGAATGGAAATCGTATTTAACTCGGGATAAAAACCCTGTGAAGTTTCCCTCCTGAAAAGCACCGATTTTCACCCAGGCTAAATAGGACCGGTTGATTCTGCCGAACCGCCTGAAAACAATTGCCACTAATTACATTGTTATTGGTCTTGAATGGGTGTCAACTATTCTTGGTTGTTGTCAGTAATCTTGATTAGTGGTTGACACGCGTGCTTATTAAAACAATGAGTAAATACAAGAAGATTAAACTACACTTGAGATTGAGAAACATCATGCTATCCACGTTTCAAATATTACAATTATTAAATATGTATGTCATATCTTCAACAAACGTTAGAAGCGACTATGGGCTTATTTTTGTGACAATTTAACCATTTTATTTGTTCTTACAGGCATTTCTGTAGACAACTGTGCATTTAAAGTGAACGCGTTGTATGTAAGGGAGTATCTATAAACAATTTTAAAAAACGTGATCCAGATCCGACCATGACGCTGTAGTCTACTGTCTTCTAATTGGAAGAGAACAATTTTTTTACTCCATATCAAAGACCTCATATGCTGCAATGGGGATTGTTGTTTACTCAACTGCTGCCTTTAAAATACTAATATATAGTAATATATAGTATGCAGTACGCTAATTAGGTTGTTCATTAATTTAGTATATAACTAAGTACTTTATAGTGATGTAGCATGTCTGATTTTTAAAATAAAAAGTAACTTAAACTCAAATTAAAAGGAAGGAAAATCCAGCGCTGATTTGTAGCCTACTGGATATAGACTAAGCAACACACCTAGAAAAATAAAACGAAACCTTTATAGATGATCCCTTAATCGGGCCGTACTGGTCCTTCTATTTTCTCTTGCATGTTTTTTTTCTAACAAGGCGTGGCTAAAGATGGAAATGTTGTATTCGGAGTCAGGCCGTTAGTGATGCTCGAATATAAGAATGGCGTTTTGCCTTTTTAGGATATGACCAATGTTCCCGTTGTCCTGTTGTATGGTCTATCTGTTATCTTGGAATGATCGATACTTTTCCCCCAAATCGCCTTTAGTTGGACATAGGCCTATTTGAAAACAAGGATCGTTTTAATCAAGGACTTAAATACATTTATAATTATTTGTTGTTCGAAACACATTTGAAGTTTATTAATTAGATTTGAAAATGAAGGGAAATGGTCACCATCACTAAGAAACGAAACTAGACAGCCTACTGAAGTCGCATTTTTTTCGTCTGGCCACAACATAAATGAGCAATTCTTGTAAACCTGGTCAAAGTGCGCACGTGCCAAGGATTTGAATCGTGCTCCCGGGTTAGATATACATTTTGACAGCCGTCAGTTTAACAGACACTGTCATTTTATGATAAGAGAAGCTGTTCTTACAACGAAGTACTTTTTGTTTAGTTGTCCCAAATACGGCTGTGAAAGACGGAAGTGTGAGCCTACTATTGACCCAGATTTAACGTTTGACGCGCACATAAAACATCCAGAGTAGGTTTCTTTCAGTTAAGGAACATTGCTAAAATTAGGCACTCCTATCAGAAGGACGCAAATGGATCCATGCGTTTGTAAAGTCCAGGCTAGATTACTGTACATTCTTGCTAAATAATCTCCAACTGGAAGTATGATCATATTACCCCAGTGCTAGCATCGCTTCATTGGCTACTGATTAATAGGGCAGACTTTAAGGTTTTACTTATGACATATAAAGCTCTGCTTTGCACCAGTGTATGTAATCTTCTTTTACCCTATAAACCGACAATATCACTTTGCTCCCAAGACGCAGGCTACTTAGTAGTCCCAAAAACATCTAAAAACTTGACGGGTGGTAGAGCTTTCTCCTAGAGAGCGCCACGACTGTGGAACATCCTATCAAAATATATAAGGGAGTCAGACACAGTCTCAATATTTTAATCGAGATTAAAAACGCACCTCTATGATCAGGTTTATAATCAGTTATAGTCTGGAGACAGGGCAAGAGAAGCCTGTAGCCATTGAGTATTGTGGGGCATACTTTCCTTACTGTCACCTGTCAACAGCTGTGACCCGTACCTTCCTGAGCTGGCTCTTGATAAATGGGTAGGGTTGTTTCCCTCTCATGGCTGCATGGGTTCTCAAACATTGTCTTCATAGCTATGCAGCTATAGATTACTCCTGGTGTGGGCACTTATGCAATCCCCTGCAACTTTTCCTAACTGCTTTTATTTTCCGCCATTCCTGTCATCTAGCTGCTGCAAATTCTATTCACATTAAGATTGGCTGATTGACCATGTTGGTCATTAAAACCTTGACCCTGAGTTGACTAGAGGAGGATGGGTTCCCCCCTTGAGTCTGGTTCCTCCCAAGGTTTCTTCCCATCTACCACCAGGGAGTTTCTGGGTTGCTTTTGTGGGGGTCTAAGCCATGGTCTTCTGTGAAGTGTATTGTGACAATTGGTTGTGAAATGCATTATATAAATAAATATTGATTTGACTTGATTCCTTACGTTGTCATCTGAAGTCAGCTTCCCGTTCTTCCTCGTAATGGTTAAGGATTTGGGGCGGGATTAGGTGGCATTAAGATGGTGCCTAGATGTAGCCTGTGCAGCCTGCCTCCAATTCTTTAGCGAACACAATAGAAATAGGACATATTCAAATAAAAACATGACCTTATTAATGAACCCACTTCAATGAACATAAGGCCACTCTTTACATGTGATATTTTTAGTTTATAATTACCTATATGAGATTTAGGAAATAGCCTACATTAAATATTTAAGGTTGCAAAATGTTTCTTATTTTTTGATTTGCCACTGGTTTCTCCACTCTGTATTCAACGTGAACCAATTCAACCAAAGTACTGACAACCTGAGACTGACACGCGAAAAAATGTATAGAAAAAAAATGTTACCACACTTCCATTTCATTAGAGCCAGTATGTTGCTGTTCATATAGAAGACGCTAGGGGGAGACATCATGCAAGCGATGAGGAGAAACCTTTAAATGTAGTGACAAACAATGCATGTTGATAGTTTACGGGGTTATAGAGACCGAATACTCCAGTTGAATCCAAAATATTTGTCCAGCGTTTCCCCCATTATGACTGATCAAAGTAGGGATTTCAATGGAAATTTCCCCATTGCCCTTGTTAAAAACGACCTACATTACTGTTCGTTATATACACATGCACCACAGGTGCGCCAAGAAGTTTAGTCAGCGGTCATTTACAGTAGCGTGGTCATTGGTGAATGTATGACTATGGCATAAGTAATTAAGGTTAATTACACTTTGATTAAGCCTGCATTTCATAAACCAATGATAAATTAATGGTACTCTATATAGTGGCAGTTATGCGTTAGGTGTGTTCCCTGTATACACCCATCCCCAAATGGAGGGATTCCAAGGACTTGTTGCAAGTGAGACCTGTACAGACCTGACAAAACTTGCTGCATGTAGAGGCCATGGAACTACTTGAAAAGCTTGCACTTCAGGAAGGTGAAAAGAAAGATATGTACACAATGCAATGTAAAAAAAGAAAAAAGAAAAAAAGACTCATATTACATTTATTGTGCAAGTTAAAGACCATTTATTAGTTCACACTTTGCTCAATATCACTTGTATTCTCCCAGTCATTTTATGTTATGTATATTTTGAATATAGTATATATATATATATATATATATATGAAACAAAAATATGCACAAATACAAAACATTGAAATTACATTATAATAATTAACAGTAGTGACAAACTGGTGCAAAAAACATCAATTGGCTAGGCCTTGTTCTTTTAAAAAAAAAGGATATATTTTGCAGATTTTAAGATAAATGGATATTCTCACAACCAGTAGATTTTACACATTATATATATCAACCTTTGATGTTGAGCTACAGCAGCCTCTGGAAATGACCTGCAAAGTAAGTTTGCTACATTAGAGACAAAATATAATCAGATGGGTTGGATAGGGACAGTAGGGAGGCACTGCATGCTATAGTTGATGCAACACCGCCTGAAAAGCAGTCATGAACATCACTGCAACAAATCAGAGAACCAACACAACAGCATCCCTTCACTTGTGTCACCACAAATTGGGCATGGTCTGTCTATCACTCACACAGAGGCCCACAAACCAGGCCTGACTGTTGTTACTCACAGCAAGGAGCACAGGCTGGGCGGGATCACCGTCACTCCAAACGAGGCTTCCTCAGCGGCCATTTTGGCTCCGCTACTATTCTTAGCTTTTGTCCAGTTTAACATAAAACAACTGGGAAATGTATAAAGATAGGTTAACAATAATGAAGAACAAAGTCCATTATTTACATCAGTCGGTTAAACTGGACTGGGGAGAGACGGCGTCGCTCCCGTGAAACGTAAAACAAGTCTGTCACTATAAGGTAAGGAAAGGTGTGCAAGATTACTGGAAGGCTTCAACACTATTGCAAATGTAAACATTGCCTAGCTCCGGCAATAAGTCTGTCCCGTTGTTGCAGAACCTCTTTACAGATTGTATCGCTTGCACTCCACATTTAAAAGCCCTTGTGTGGATTAGTAAAAAAGAAAAGCATGCACCCATTAGACATACACTCCCTCATCTATATTTACTAATATCCAAAACCATACAGATGTGTGCGTGTGTGTTACCTATCCTTGACCATGAGAATTCAATGTTTAAGTTGCACTTTGACATTGTATTTGGTCTTTAGGAAATTATACTAAAAGTTTCATATATAATATTATATATGTATATTTTTCCACACACACCATAGATTAGGCCTGAGCAAATAATGACAATGTATTACTAAATTATTTGAGCTCAGTGCTTTAACTTGCATGTTTGCAAACTACTGCAGTCTTGAGCCAAGCTTGAACTAGTATGCAAGTTTGTCTACATATGAGCGATGTCAAGAAGACCTTCTTTACACTGTGGTGTTTTGAAGGGTGTGTATAAAATATCTACACATACAAACACGCCCTCATTCAGCGTGTGCAATCATGCAAGACAAAGGGATTCCACTTCCAATCGAAAGAACAAAAAATCTTTACGGCAGAACGAGCCTAACAGTCGATGTCTGTGCCGAGTTAAAATCGTGTCACTGGAGAGCATAGCCTTTCCATTCAATTGTTAATAAACATAAAAATTCAACATCCTAGGCATATGAAGTCTGCCGTGATTTGTAAATCTCAATATACAGACTTATGTACAAAAAAACAAAAACAAAAAACAAAAAAAAAACACGACTAAAACGTGTATAAGATAAATCGCGTCGAAGACACTCCTGTTTAAATAGCTCCAGTACAACTTAAAAACCTTAAGTTGAGTATACCACACAGAATACAAAATGTGCAGTTCTAAAGTTCAAATTAAATCCGCTTTTGTTCTTTGCTACCTTAAGTTACATCATAAACACCAAGGATAGGAAAAAGCCTCAAAACATGACCCCTCACCCATTTCCCAAACCCCATCACCGTACAAAAATTATCTTCCCAAAACTAAATAAAAGAGGAAAAGATAAGCATTCCCTCTTCTCTCCACGGCAAGGTCTTGAGAATTCACATTTCTAAATTAAACATGTTTCTTTTAGTTATATGGCTATTGTGAAACCCAAAGCACCGCCCCTACAACCCAATGCACCGCCCCTACAACCCAATGCACCGTAACTCTCAAACTGCAAAAAGCTACATGGGTCCCTTTTTCTTTTTGGTCAGAAATCTCAGTCCAGTATTAAATTTAAACCTCTCAGATTTCCCTCTGCTGAAAGCATTTGGGTTTTTGAGGCGTAGGCCTGCCAAATGCAAACGCATACCTTTAAAATCCCTTACAAGACCTTAGAGTAGGAAGGTTAATGCACCTAAAGAAATTGAACAATGGGAGACCCTGAGAAAATCATTGGCCAATAATCACTAAGACCGTCTTTGCTCAGCTTACTACAAATGACATGCATATTTTCTGCATCTGAATTGAAAAAAACAAAAACTTTCCATTTGCTTAAAAAAAAAAAGAAAGAAAAGAAACGAGAGCAGTCCAGTTTACTGTACAGGCACCAAAAGTTACTAGGTGGACTTTATATACACACAAAAAAAAAGGGGGGCGGGGGGGGATGTAGGTCCCAAAGTAGCTTTCTTCTTTCTTGCAAAAATGCTCCTCTTCATCTGTGATATGTTTGTGTCTATACCTGGAGCTCATAGCAGAACAGAATTCTTAGGGTTTAATACTGTCTCTTCACATTCTGGATCCACGCTCCTGAAGAATCTGAAAAATAACATGAATAGAGATTCAGGCTCATTTGCATTGAAATACAAATGATAACAAAATGCAAATATCACCTATCTAATGCATGGCTGGTGAGGGGAAGATTCTAGAGCAATGTACAGTTGTGTTCACAAAAAATATCAGTACAACATCAGTAACCTGATGAACCGCTGTTATTAGTAGTAGTGATATTTCTGCATGGCAAATAATTTACTTGTAGATGTAGTAGTGTAATAAAAAAACAACAGACCCAACTGTCATGACATACACGCTGCTTGTTCTGAGTAATTGACTCATTCATTGAAAGGGGCGTGTTCAAAATAATAGCAGTGTGAAGTTTAATTTGAGAATTCATTCATTCTGTGAAAAAACAGGTGTCATTAATTGTCCTTTATTAAGGAAGGGAAGCAAATGTGTCACACATTGTTATAAAATATATTTCCTTCTGAATTGCTAAGTAAAATGGGCCGTTCCAAACATTGTTCGGAGGAACAACGTAATTTGATTAAAATGTTGATTGGAGAGGGGAAAACGTATAAAGAAGTGCAGCAAATTATAGGATGCTCAGCTAAAAAGATCTCAAATGCTTTAAAATGACAAAAACCCGAAACACGCAGAAGAAAACAAGCAACTACTGTTAAAACGGATCGAAGAATAGTCAGAATGGCAAAGATTCAGCCAATCATCACCTCCACAAAGATCAAAGATGATCTAAAATTACCTGTAAGTACTGTAACAGTCAGAAGTTTGATCGAAGCTAAGCTATCAGCAAGAAGCCCCCGTAAAGCACAATTGTTGAAAAAACGGCAGGTGCAGAACCGGTTAAAATTTGCCAAGGAACACATCGATTGGCCCAAAGAGAAATGGCGTAACTTCTGTGGACTGATGAGTAAAATTGTTCTTTTCGGGTCTAGTGGTCATCGACAGTACGTCAGACGACCCGGGTACTGAATTCAAGCCACAGTACACTGTGAAGACAGTGAAGCATGGTGGCGCAAAACTCATGGTATGGGGACACTACGGTGTTGGGATCATGGATCAGTTTGAATACATCAAAATACTTGAAGAGATTATGTTGCTGTATGCCGAAGAGGAAATGCCCCTGAAATGGGTGTTTCAACAAGACAATGACCCCAAACACACAAGTAAGCGAGCAACATCTTGGTTCCAAACAAAAAGGATTGAGGTAATGGAGTGGCCAGCTCAATCCGCCGACCTCAACCCCATTGAAAACTTGTGGGGTGACATTAAAAATGCAGTTTCTGAAGCAAAACCCAAAATTCACAGGAACTGTGGAATGTAGTTTGTTCATCCTGGGCTGAAATACCGGTTTCGAGGTGCCAGAAGTTTGTTGACTCGATGCAACGCAGATGCGCAGCAGTTTATCAAAAACAATGGTTATGCAACTAAATATTAGTTCAGTAATTTAAAGTGAAGTTAAATCTTGAAAAATTTATTCAGTTTATAAAGTAAGTGTTTGAGTTTGAAGAGAAAAATGTCGACAAATGTCGATTTTTTTGAACAGATTAATATTCCTTTTCTTTGCTTCTTGGAAAAGAATAACGCAGACTAAAATTTGTTAATGCTTTGATTGGGAATTGAATGTGTAATGTTTCCACTACATTTGAAATATGGAACTAAAAGTTATTAAAAAATATTTGCACTTTATTCACTTTTTTTAACGCACTGCTATTTATTTGAACACAACTGTACATTAATGTTATGTGTACTCCAAAGACCTGCTGGCTAAAGCCACCTTTGAAAACCGATAGGAGGCATCATGCCACCTTCCTTGTGGTTTCATGTGTTTTATGTAAACCAGCAGTCGCTATTCTCCAGCACCGTGAGGCATGACAGGAGGTTTAGTCCTCAAACTAGCCCAGCGGTCAGTTTAACACCTCATTGCTGGGAGCTTCTGGCTTATACTCAAACACAACAATGTTCCACCACTCCTGCTAGTATTTTAAAAGACGCTATAAGATCTTACCACGTTCACTGTATGGAGCGCATATTTCAAATTGTAATCACAAGGCAAGACGTAGTGTAACAGTGACTGTTCCCTGCAGAACTCACCACCATTCTCTACACATTCTTAGCAATTCAGGGCATAATCGGATGAAACATCAGACATTGACAACCCTCCATTTGCAACAAAGAAATTTCTTCTCCATTACAAAAACCGACACGCAATTCCCATGCATTGTGCCAGACACAAAGATACAATACTTCAGTTCTTCCAAGTTGTAAACATAGAACCAAGAATAGTCCTACACGTTTAAGTGGTGATTGGATGCACCGTAATAATTCTTGACCTGCAGAAATAATAAAGACAATGCATTCATCACTAAATGAATCAGAGCCACAGAAGATGTGGAAGGAGTTTGGCAGGAGGGGAGATTCTGATGGTGCAGGAATGGAGAAGCTGCTGACAGGAGGTCATTAAATATTGAAGTCCTGCTCCATGATTATCTGGGCATTAAACCAAACGGAAAGGGTGAATTTACTGGGGGGAGCGGGCTCCAGATCAATAAATGACGGCGAGATTTCTGTAACAACCTTTCCCCTCCGCTTCCTTCTTCTTCCCCCCACTTTGAGTCAGCCTGACATTCCTGATCAAAGGCTTTGCTGGCTCGCTCTAGGGTGAAAAGGTCAAAGTAGAGCGCTGGCTTGCATCACGCCAAGACCGTCACCCCGACTCTGCCCCCCGGAGGCCCGAACAGGCGCGCTGAAACCTCACTCAAGGAATTTCTGCTCCCACCGATTCTGCACTTGTACCTATGGAATCGAAATATTCTCAAATTTGTTTTTGTAAACATTTTAGCACAGAATCTCAAATGCTTACGGTCTCGGCTCTGAGAATGACGGAAGAAATATCCCTACGATTCCCTACATTTGAATAATACAATATTCACACACTCAGACTCACATGACGTGAGTTTAATTTATATAGTAATAAAAAAATGGAAAAAGCAAAGCAGTGTCCGAATGATCAACCAAAAACAAAATGAACCGAATCACAGCCGGAATCTAAACCTTGTGGCAAATGAGGACCCAGAACTGGCCTGTGACTAATATTTTTAATACTCCGAAGTCAATTGATTTCAAGCTTATAAATGCTGTACTCTCTTGTACTTGTTTGAGTCAGATCAGAATTTTCCTCCAGACACATAAATCCAGACCCATGTTCTTTTCAACAGATAGAATCAATAAGAAGATAATTCCCAGGTAAGTAAATGTGAGTGTATACATCCAATTAACTAACTTCATGGCATAGCCTACTTGTATATTGATTAAAGTAAAAAAGATTTACTGAAAATTTGAGCATAGTCCCGTGTTATGAAGAAATGTGGCGACCCTATACGTACCACTTTAATTTAAATGGTTTCATCAGCAAGGAGGCATTTTGTCCAATTAAATGATTGATTTACTGATGGACTGGTTGATTAATTATCTCTGGTCTACTGAGGGGCTTGAACTGGCTGGTTTTTCCAGCATGAACCTTTTGTTTTCTAACCACCTTATTGCTGCTTGACTAGCATCTCCAGTGTTTAACCTAAATGATGTCCATCTAGGAAATTATTGCATTGGCAGGTGATTAATGACTTAAATATACATTTCATTTCCGATCCAAATTACCTAGTCCTATGATTGAGACCTGCAGTGGACTGAAAAGCCCCCGAGGACCCATTAGACTGGACTGGGTGAGCCAGGATCAGACCCCAGCACTGGCCCAACCTTCTCTGCAATTAGTACCAAAATTACCCATATGCACATCCTGTGGATTTAATACTAGCACAAGCTTTGCCCTAATTGGGATGTATGAATGAGTGCAGGCAAGGTATGGGGAGGATGGAGGGAAGGAAGTCTCTTTCTCTATTCCAAGAGTGTCCAGTCCTGATCACAAAATGGCTGCTGTCCAGGAGCTCAGAGTTGAATTATGCGATTCTATTTATCGCCACCTTGATCAGAATCTCATTAAGTGCTACTGGTGTCGAACGACCAGGCCTTTCACAGCGCTGGAAAGCTCAACAGAGGCCCAACAGAATCAGGACCACTCACACCTGGCTGAGAGGGGCGGGGCGGGGCTGGGGCTGGATGGGGGGCGGGGCCTCGGCAGAGACTAGGGAGAGAGGGCCAAGCGCTCACTGATGGCTTTTAACAGTTCAAACCTAATCCGAGTCATTCATTTCATAATCAGTCTCTTCGTCCTCGCTCTGAGCAGCATGCAGCATGCAGAGACCGCAGAGAAAAGAGGGATGAAAAAAAGAAGACAGTTTAAAATCTAAAGGAACAAGATTCTAATATTAGGAACTGAAAAAAGGGTTAAAATAAATACGGGGGATGTGTTCACGAGGCTGAAATTTCATCTTTTTCTAGGCAGAAAGTACCACAGTTAACCGCCTGCTGAAATATGGGGGGATGTGTTCACTAGGCAGAAAGTACCAGTTAACCGCCTGCTGAAAGCACTGTTCACTCGTGACATTTTCCTAATACGGAATCCTCTGTGAAGGGTCTGAATGTTCCAGAATTCTGGAGGAAATGACAGAACTACACAGTGGAACAGCTGAAGAGTTCATTTATGGTTTGCATATACTTCATATGCATTTAAAAATATGTTCATGCACCAACACAAAAAAGCCTTTTTCAGTTAAAGGAACAATGCGGAAAAGGTACTGTAAAACTGAATAAAAGTAATATCTGAATTGTAGTGAACTGTATACTGAAGGAACTACACAAAGAAACCAACAAAAAAGACATTTCTGATGACTTCCTGTTCCTCCTCAAACAACACGTGTGCAGAATTAAACACACTTGTCATTTTCACAGCATCCTGTATGAGTTCTGCCCATTGAACACACCCAACATAGAGCAGCCTGAATGAAAACCTGCAGATGGAAGAATTAACCCTAAAATGCCACTGCCCACTGTACCAACCCGCCAGCAGCACCATTTAATGCCACACATCACGTGTAAAGTCACCTAAATCCCATTAAAGGGGTAGTCCACCTCAATAAAACTAATCAAAATATATTTAGTGCATATATTTTAATATGACATATCACTGCCATTTTCCTTCTGGAGGATTTCTACATGTCAAAATATCACTGTGTGGATATCACATTTTGGAAGCTTGATCTTCATTTGCTTTGTTATAAGACCACAATTCCCACAATGATTCACTTTAACTAGACCACTGGCTGAAATGGAATAGCTGGCTAGCTAGCTACTTTCTTTTTTGTGGATTAATTAACTTGGATGTAATGCAAAAAAGAAGCCTAAGGTATGCAAATTTACTATTTAGCGAAGGTCTGATGGTGGTAAGCTTTGTTAACCTAGCTCACTGTTTCAGGTTGTGTTGTCGCTTTCCGAAGATTAAAGTGAAAGCTAATGCTAGCTAACGTCAGATCTAAAAAGCTATGTCAACTGCCACTGGCATTTAAATTTTCGCAGCCGAGTGTCAGCCTGCTTGTGAGAGATAACATTGTCGTTGTCCCCAGCCGAGTGTCAGCCTGCTTGTGAGAGATAATTGTCGTTGTCCCCAGCCGAGTGTCAGCCTGCTTGTGAGAGATAACATTGTCGTTGTCCCCAGCCGAGTGTCAGCCTGCTTGTGAGAGACAACATTGTCGTTGTCCCCAGCCGAGTGTCGGCCTGCTTGTGAGAGATCACATTGTCGTCGTCCCCAGCCGAGTGTCAGCCTGCTTGTGAGAGATAACATTGTCGTTGTCCCCAGCCGAGTGTCGGCCTGCTTGTGAGAGATAACATTGTCGTTGTCCCCAGCCGAGTGTCGGCCTGCTTGTGAGAGATAACATTGTCGTTGTCCCCAGCCGAGTGTCGGCCTGCTTGTGAGAGATAACATTGTCGTTGTCCCCAGCCGAGTGTCAGCCTGCTTGTGAGAGATAACATTGTCGTTGTCCCCAGCCGAGTGTCAGCCTGCTTGTGAGAGATAACATTGTCGTTGTCCCCAGCCGAGTGTCGGCCTGCTTGTGAGAGATAACATTGTCGTTGTCCCCAGCCGAGTGTCGGCCTGCTTGTGAGAGACAACATTGTCGTTGTCCCCAGCCGAGTGTCGGCCTGCTTGTGAGAGATAACATTGTCGTTGTCCCCAGCCGAGTGTCGGCCTGCTTGTGAGAGATAACATTGTCGTTGTCCCCAGCCGAGTGTCAGCCTGCTTGTGAGAGATAACATTGTCGTTGTCCCCAGCCGAGTGTCGGCCTGCTTGTGAGAGATAACATTGTCGTTGTCCCCAGCCGAGTGTCAGCCTTAGCTACTAAAACAAGTTGAAGTCAGTACTGTTATTTAGTTTTTCGAACTGTAACGTTAGAACTCTGACAGGCTGCAGGCTTATCCTGGTTAGAGCGCCGCGATGATGTATGGGAGTTGGAGACTTGAACAGCTGCTAAATATTAACATAAAAATGTCTATAAATAAACATTTCTTAATATTTTAAACGTGTATACAAAATGTAACTACATATAATTTTAATAAAATAACCGTGGCTACACATTTATCCTGGTGATATTATGATACAAAAATTCCAGGTGCGTTTTACCGCCATATTAAAATGACTCTCCTATCAATTTCCATATTAGACATTTCAGAAATGCAATTCAGTGACGTCATTGAATTATATTCTGCAGAGTTCACATGGTCCATGCTCATAGCAGCCATTACAACAGAGAATAGGTTTGGAAAATTGCTGAAAACTTTCTGAAATTCTAAAATATTAGCCTAAAAGTTAATTACAGTGGACTACCCCCCTTTAATAGTCATTAATAATCTAGATGAATGCAACTAGTCGCATAAATATATAATCTAATTAACACAACTAGTTGCATTAGTCCCCTTTTCAGTCATCTCCAGGTTTTCATGGCATGTCTTTAGTTCAAATACTACTAAATAAACAATGCACAGCAACTAACTGGAGACAAAATACCATGGTCCATTCACAGGGAAATGTACAATTACTGGCAATACCCTTTCAAGTACTGTACACATATTAAAAACATCCACAAACCTGAACAATAACCAAGAGTAGCCTATAAAGCAAACAAACAAAAAGAAGAGTAAAACCAAACATAAACAACATAAATTGGTATATGAAAAGTCTGTTTGGAAATTCAGTTCCCCTTTTCAATATTTATTATATCCGTACAATGATGAGGACAATCATCAAAACGTTGCGTTTGTGTCTCCATTAAACCCTGATCGGGAGCATTCTTCAACTGCGCGGGTCATCTTTCTTATAATTATCATCAGTGCCAAACCATCTCACAGATGACGTTATCCAGAACATTCTTCCATATGTCTATTGTCTGGTGTCAACATAAAAAAAACTTTCCTTCCACACCAGTGCGGACACTTTGATGCACATGCCATTCAGGTGATGGGTGCTAAGGAGGGTCCAGTATAAGAACATTTCTCCCCAAGAAAAAGGGAGCTGGGCTGAGCAAACCTTTCAAATTTCCTAGCTGAACACAACAACAATCTCACAAGGAACTCCGGAAATCCAACTCATTGGACGGGGCTGGGGTGGTGAAAGGGGGCTTAAAGTAAAGACGAACTAATTTTTTACGGAAATGCCGCTTATTCATGGGATGAGAGACGGTAGAGGGAACAGAAGCCCTTTCCCCCGTTAATAAATGTTAAGCAGATAACCCAACCCAAAATGAACGGAGAACGTGCCAACGATTTTTATACTCTCCTTCAGATGTAACTCTTTTGGTGGGGCAATACCATTCACAAAGCGAGGCTGTGACTCTGAGCTCACCTTGGCCTTCTCACTCGGCTCGCTGCTTGTGCCGTATGATTGGTTGTGCAGCTCCTTGGAGACGACGCACAAGAACTCAGCCTGGTCTTCATTTCCATAGTTGTAGGAAGAGCCAATGCTGACCAACTGGGTAGAGAGAAGAGGGAGAAACATGAGGAAAATGTTAGTCACTTTTTTGGGGTTCACATTTTTCCAGAGAACACAGAATATTGGACACAACGTGAAAAGAGAGATTGAAAAAAGTTCACCAAGATTAAACAAATGACACAAACCAAACAACGGACAACACGAATGAAAAAACTTTTTAAAGAAAACCCCTAAAGTTGTCAAACCACAAACAACACAGTGACATTTCAAATTCAAAAGCGGACGGGGCTGTTCCATATTGCCAGACTGTGTCGAGCAGCCTTTGCTCAGAAAGCGGAGGGGTCAGAGTTGCATAAAAGAACCTGTGTGAGGAGACTTAGTGACGAGTTCGTTCAGTGTGGTGAGCTTGTGCGCTGCGTGTTCAGGCATGCCTGGCCTCAGCAGACTGCTCTATGAGCACTGTTGCTGGGAGAAGCCTCTAAGGGTAATCTCTATTCAGAGAAGGTCTTCCTGGCAAGGGCCCATTTCTAAGCCCCTCCCACTGGAACATCAACAACAATGCATTCAACATTTACCAGACCTGTGTTTACGTAGCTTTTTGCCTTGAGATTTCAATAACCCCCCCACCATTGTACCAACCAGAAATCACAAACATTATAAATTCAGTATTTATAGTATATTCTAAACAGAGCCATCATCTTGGCTACAGTAATCGAAATGGTAGTACTGGTTAAGTTCATTTCTGTGACTACATCACTAGCTTCCCATTTAGCCAAATTCAGTCTTTGCCCAACTCCACACAATATCTAGCAGGCTTGAGGTTTGTCTATTACAGTGTCCACGTCTCCAAGAGCAACTTACCGTACACTTTGACTATAAGGGGAAAAAAGGTTTGAAGGTTGAGGGAGCAAATCTGTAATTGTGTCTGTCCCAAAGAATACAATGGTAAAGCATCTGAGGTAATAACCGGTTCCTTAACAAACCCAAGACAATGGCGTAAGATGAGGTAGGGGTCAGATAGCAACCTGCAGCACAAAGCTCACCCAGCTATATCACCCTAAGCAGAAGGCTGGGGGGGGGGGGTCTCATCCAGTGTAAGGAGGATTAACCATTAACACCCCCCACCCGGCCAGGGCCCCCAGCCAAAGGCGTGGTCAAGAGGCAAAGAGGCTTATGCAGGCACTACGTCACCAGCCCCCACCACGTCACCAGCCCCCACCAAAGCACTCTGGTGTAATGACCAAGGGGGAACAACAACACAGAGACAACGGGACTTAGAGGAATCTCGCTGAGCGCAGAGACAAAGCTAAAAATCTCATAGCCTGGGGGTTGCGGTAGGAGGAGACACACCTGGTGAACGCAGCACTGGTGATTGTGGGGCAGCTCCTACACGCGCATACACCGAATGCCTCTCCAGCATGACGTCATGTTACAAAAAGTAGCTAATCCGCAAACCGCGGGCCTGACCGGTGGACTTCATACGTTGCAGCAGTGCTTTAACTTTCACATAAATGGACACCGTCTTTAAATACAGGAAAGGCTTTGTGTGCAAATTCTTTGTGTGCATGGCTCTTCCCCTAGTTCTATGCTGGAAGTGTTTTAGCAGCAAAGGGCAGGTCACATCCATCTGACCCAGTAAGTGGATTACTGAAAGTCCTGCACAGAAGGAGTGCAGTGATCTCACATCAGGTTCCAGAGACCCATGAGGCTCAGGTAATTAGACCCACTCGCCATTTCCTATACGGCGGTATGCTTTTCTGTCTTCAGTGTATCAACAGAAGAACCATGAAAACACATCTTTAGTCAGCCAGTTAAACACCTGAGAAGTTTAGTCTTCTGAGACAGGATAACCTTGGTTAGTTCCTTCCAAACATAAAGCTGGAGTAGGCAACTTCCTCAACAGTCGCAATGTTGTGAAAACATTTTGAAAGTCACAACACCCGTTTGCCCCACCCACAAAGAAAGAGACACCCCCCCACACTACTTCTCCACATGCCTCGTTGTGAAGGCGCATCAAAGTTTAGCTACACTAAAAAAATCAGCTCCGAGAGTCCAGATAAAACGATGGAATTTTTTGTGTTGTTGCACAGTTCTTACAATAACGCAAAAAACTGTTTTCCATTTAGTCACTGAGTTTGATAGCTAATGAAGTGATTGTTTTCCCTAAGTTCACTCGTCTAAAGGTAGCCATCTAACATTAGGCTACCGGATGGTTCGCGATAGCCAACGTTGGCAAAAAAATTGTATACGTGTAAATTGCTGAACGAGGCTACCCTCTATTCAAGAATTACAGTTACGCGATACACGAAGCCCCAATTTTGTACTCTGCTGGACGTTTCACAATAGGGGGACCTTTTTTTCCTGGTCTTCATAAGTGATAAATAAAAGAGAAAATAAAGCAGCTAATCTTTCAGCGAGCCAGTTCAACTCAAATACTACAATTGATAGTGATGGCTAGCTGAATTACAAATAAATTACATTTATAAAAACCCCAAATATATAAACTTATACCGGGCTCTAGACCCGCTCTGCGATGCAGGACATTATTTTGCATCTAGCTGTACTGTTGTGAATACGCAAGGTCAATCTCTCTGTTGATTGTTTCATGACGTGAACCGACCTATCTCTATGATTGGTTCACGTCATGAGCCACTTTGTTTTGAAAACGAGAATTTGAGCCAAATCCCTGGTTTTAGAATTCAGAATTTGAGGGTATAAACACAATGCTGGATTTCTCTCACAGTAGCTCTGTGTAGGATTGCTACAAACTAAGCATTTAAAAATATTTGTATCATTTTACTTTTGTCAGTCTGCTCAAAAGGCAGCAGGAAATGTGACATTTAAAGGCAACAAACATCTAAAATATAATCTAGAAGCACATTATGCCGATTCATCCATGAGATAACTGAGTTGTGTCATATAGTCTCCCCCCAAATATAATTTGCACTCATACTAGTAAGGCTAAAAAGGAATCCGAACTCTGAACCTCAGACATCCCAAAACACAGGCCAGGCGTCTGCCTGTTCGCCTCGACTGACTGCTGGGTTTGAGTGGTCTTCTCAGGTATCAAAAGGGAAGGTCAATAAACCGGGATTTCCTCCCCCTCCACCCTCTTCAGTTCACAATGCTAATTTGGCACATTCCTACGCCGAGCCCAAGGGAAGGCGCAACTTTACTGTGGCGCGGCAGAACCGCAGAGCCTGCCGATGGCCCTGTCTGGGCTCCGGCGCTCTTCCGGAGGGAGCCCTGTTAAACGCCAGCACAGCTCTGCTGAGTAAACACCGCGCTCAGAGGAGAAGGGCTAGCCCACAGAAAGCGCTCGCGCAGACACCGGGCGCACAATGCCACCTTTAGTCTCCAGTGTCGCGGGCCCTGAGCTTTGGGCCGGGACGCCGAGGTGGGAGACGCTGCTGGCGTCACTGCTTGGCTGCGGAAACTCCTGTTGGACTGCAAGCCTCCACTGAAACAGGCCCAATTTGTGCCGCACAACCTCACACAGGCTGCGGTGCACTTGATCGCCTGCTGTGCTTTCTTTTGTACCATTTACACTGAGAAGGGCCATTTCTTCATTTAAACATATACAATTGGTTTTTTTGTATGTTCCTCATGGTAAATGTTGATATTGCGTCCACCTTTTGTGCAGTTCATTTAAGCAATAAATACAGTGTGTTATTTTTTATTATTATTTGAAATTAAATTATTATTACTTATATATAAGTGTTTTTCTGTACTGGGATCGGAAACAGAAATCAGATTGCTTGCGCAGAAACTAACAAATGGCAGGGTCTCTCCAGAACTTCTCCTTTCCACAAAGTTGAAAATTGGGAATTGGTAAACCCTCACTGAAATGTACCTAGAGCAGGGGTGGGCAACTCCAGGCCTCGCGGGCCGGTGTGTATGCATGTTTTTACTGCCACCAGTTACCACGGCTCAATCAGCTAATTAGTCATATACACAATAACGATTCACTCGTAAATTACAGAACGATAAAACGCTACAATACACGCATACCGGCACAAGAACATTCATCAACTGCTGTTCATATCGCGGATATGTAGATTAAAATATCAGATCACGTAAACGATTGGGCTAATTAAATAATTGGTAAATGGTGGCAGTAAAAACATGCATACACACCGGCCCGCGAGGCCTGGAGTTGCCCACCCCTGACCTAGAGTCTACATAGATAGGAATCTGGTTCGGACAACCAATTAAGAATCAGATTAATACAATGAAAATGCCCACAGAAAAAAAACTAAAAAACAACAACATACCATTCCATACAATACGTATCCCATTGCTACCCCCACTGTGTCTGAAGGTTACATTGAGTGGAACCCGAAGCTGTTGGGTTGCCACATAGGCCTAAAAGGCCAGAGCAGAGACTCCAACTAGAGCTAAATCAGCCCTTTTAAACAGAAACAGCCTTTGTGTTTGTTTACCACCGCTCTCCCCTCTCGTCCTGTCCACAGGCTAGCAGACTGCTTCGGTTGGAAAAATGCGCCAATTCAATTTGAAATGGCAGTTTGACATGTTGCTGGACCTGACATCAACTGAAAAAGTAGGACAAAGTTGTGTCTGAGGAACAGTACGACAGTGATGATGACGACAATGACAAGGACAAAAACAAAAACACCGTTACAGAAGAGCAATGCTACTGATATCTGAGGAGGGACTGAAGACGAAGGAGATCACGAGGATACGGATACGAAGGTTTATGTATGTCACCCTCCTCTGATGGCCGGAGCAGAAACAAAAAAGATGAAATAAAAACCGGAAAATCTATTTAAAATGGGCACCCCCTGTGTGTCAGGAGCTGCAGGAGGCCTGGTGGAGTGATGGCAGAAGCAGGTGGGGGGGGGGGGGGGGGGGGGGGGGGGTGGCAGTGCGGGAGGAGGCCATGCAGTAACACGCCAGAGAGGGGACTGGGACACACCTCGCTGCTGCGGTTGGGGAAACCGGTCTCCTCTCCCTTCACCTCCCTGGACACAATCAGCAGAAACTCTGACTGGTGGTCCCGCCCGTAACCTATACTGACAAGCTGCAACAACCAATCAGAGCACAGAGGGGAATCATTCTGCAGGTACACTGACAGGCACAGCAGTTATTTTCCTCAGATGACATACCAGGCCGCTTCCGTATCTGATGCCTGTAAGAAATTGCATTCAGAGGTGCACGTACAACTGTTTGAGGGTTATGAGCCATACAAAATCATACAAGACATGCGCGCGCGCACAGCACAGGGGGACAGCGGCTACAGCGGCAAGGTAAGCCAGACCAAAGCGACAGTACCTTCCAGCAGATGCTTAGCGATGGAAAAAAAAACGAGACTCCAGCAACAGTGGGAAACGAAAGCGTGGAGCGTAAAATGGAGGGCGGCACTGTGGAGGGCGGCACAAATGGAACACGCACAGTACAAGAGCTTCACAGATAGTTAAGCACTCCCAGTGAATGCCCCTTTAATATCCACTGGGGGAGAAATGAACACGAGCGGACCCACTCACACAGAAAAGGTGCAAACAGGCCTGCGCAGGACCACAACACGTGTTTTCCACAACGAAGATGGAGGTGAAGTGAAAGAGTGAACAAAACAAAGGAGGGGGGGGGAAACTTAAGTGTTGACACATGACCATGCAGAGTCTAGCCCAAGCAAGGACCCAAACAACCAGGCCAAACAGCTGACTTCCTTTTATGTCCGACCAACAAGTACTAAAGTGATTTAAAGTGACACAAAACAAAAGGTGTGATGTTGGCCATGCATTCCTCAGAAGGTGCTTTTCTGACCCATACTGGAATACAAGTTTATACGATCTCCTGCGCCATGAGGCTTTGCCTAGCCGTGTTAATGCGTCAGTGCTTTAGACACATGCACATATCCCTTTTCACTCACATGTGAACTGCATATTCATAGCTATAGACATTTCTGGAAAATATATAAAAATATACTGTATATATAAACACTTTGAAATTACCAAATACTGTTAATTGAGGCACTGGACATCCAGCACAAATTACAAAATTACAGCAAAAATTCCAATGAGCATTCTTAATGATTTCCCCATTAATAATTTTAGGCTTTCAGGCACTGCTGTGCACTATATAATCATATTCCTAATGGCGATTTATGAATTCTGCTGTCAAATTACGTGACACCATTGCACCCATTTTTCCATATACCAAGTAAATATCATTACATGAATAAGCTACACTTGAAAAGGTCTTTGGGAGATCTCAGATGGGTTGTTAAGGGATCCAAGTATAGGTCACCGCCCTCAATGTAATTCAGTCAGTGTGCCCTTTTCAAAATGTGGCCTACATACAATAATGATATATAAACAGATCATGGTACCACGGTGGTCATCTTTGGGGGTGGTCGGATACAATTTAAGCAAAGTTCGAAAGGAATTAATTTATTGGGGGCTTTACCCTCACATTAAATGTAAACAAAGTTTGAAATTATTATTATTATTTTTTTTTTTTTTAAAAGATGAAATGAACCAAAGCATGATCGCTATAAACATATAATTTCTGTCCACGACACACAGAACGAAAACATAATCAAACACATAATTTCTGCAGTGATACAGAGTACACAAAAGCCAAAACAACATGTATACCAGCTGAGGCACAACCAATTACAATGTTTATAACATGCTGTACAAACACACAACATTGTCCCTTTTCCTTGATCACAGAGTACAACTTTATATGTAAACGGTCTGACCAAAATTGCACGATTAAATTGTGCAGTTACAAAGTACATCGACGTGTTTGTCTTTATTGAAGAGGCGGAGCCTGATTTCTGCGAGACGGCACTCGTTTGGAGAGGCTTGGCTGAGGCCTCGCCAGAGTTAATGTGCTTTTCAGAAGCCTGAGGCTCTGGGACTTTGCTGCGGACGGAAGAAGCACATCCCTTGTGCTGGAGGAGAAAAAAAAGCCCTCGACAAAGACCTAGCACCCCCTGCAGATGAGGTCATAGTGCTCCATGGGTCTTTGTGATGAGCTCTTTCAGATAGAGGGGAATTCTAAGAAATACCTCAGGGGAGGAAGAGCTGAAACCATCTGAGGCCGAGCAGCACAGCTAAATGCCCTTTTTTAAAATGTCACAGTCCAACAGACTTGTGAGGGCTGTTGAAAGGGTGAAAAATCCCTTTATTAAAGGACTGGGGGAAGTCTAAGCAGAAGTGAAGATGATACTAAATGGGTGTGGCAGTGTTAGCAAATGAGTGTAGAACAGGACTTAAGGAAAGTTCCCAATTTGTACCATGCGCTACATGGTTCTTCTCAAATTAAATAAAGTGGTATGCACACTAGTTCATACATTGTTCAAAGTAAAATCCGCGGCAGTCTAGACCTTAAATACACGTATAAATAATGAGGAAAAACAGTGATTGAAGAATGTATGGACCATGGGATGCTCTTGGTCTCACCCAGTGGACTCGTGGTAAAAAAAGAAGCAATGAAGACATATGAGGCAGCACATTATCAAAAGGACATCTGAATGAGAATTTGAACATTTTCACTCCTGATGACAATCATTAAAAGTGGTTGTTAATAGTTACCCACCATTGTATTCCCAGTGGCCACATTACCTGCTCAAATTTCCAGCCGTCAGACATGGTGGACACCATCTGTGTGAGCTCCTCTTCCTGGCACTGCAGGACTCTGTAGACATGCTTGACAGGCACCTGGTGGGCAAGAGGACGGGCATGTCACTGTGTGGAACACACTGGCACTGCCCACACTGAGGGCTCTATTACCAGGCTGTAGTAAAAACCTGCTCAGATCCTGTGGTTCTACTCAAATAAACCAAATGGCGTCGTGTGTTGGACTCCACTAAGATAGCTCTCCCGCAAGTGTCTGATGGATGAGGGAGTAGTGGAAAGAGTTCTCTCTCCTCAGGCTTCTGCAGTCAGTCCAAGCGAACGGAGATCACGCTCGCAGGCAGTGACCCCATCTGTCCGGGCCCCCGCTGGGGATAACACAGCCCTGGAACTGGGCCAAGACATTTAACAAGGCCTGGAAATCCCAACAGCATTTCCACTGAGCCCATGGCTGAAGTCACCGTGGGATTACCCTTAAAAACAACCGTAATCCATGGGGGAATGCCAGATGCACTTCACCTTGGCTAGTTAGCGCGACTCATCATCATCCACCCCTGCCCTTGCTACTTTGTTCGCATGAGTGCCCTGCCCCCGACCCCCCCTCTCCAGTCCTGCCCCCGCCTGTGACTCTGAACGTCACGTTTCCTGGCCCGTTCCCGCTTTGCCATGTGCTTCAGTCTCCGTCTGCAATCTCTCCTCCCTGCCCTGCTTTCAGTCAGCGACACTACTGCCGCCGTCCCCCCGCAGGGCTGCCAGTGCCGCGCCCACGCTTGTAACACGTACGCAGTTAGCTTGTCTTCCTTTAAAGAGTGTCCTGCCGTGTATGGTACATTATGCCTCACCCTTAAAACTGATGTGTTGATTATATAGGGTAAAACTACCATTAGGATGGCAACTAGTGTGGCTCTGCAAGGAAACAAGATCGAGAGAGCACGTTTTCCTGGATATGTGCTTTTTTTGCGGTCTGTCCGCTTTGTAAAGGCCAATTACTTAGTCTGTCCCAGAAAACTTCAAGCTGCCACGGAGATATTCACGTCAAACGATAACTGAAAGTTACCGGCAATTGTACGGACAGTTTTACATATAACCGTTCTACATGCCACTTCAAATCAATTTCTAACTGCAGAAATGTGTGAGCTTTTGGTTGTGATAAAAGGGTCGAGCAAAGCCGATCTGCTGCTGGAGGCAGGGTAGACATTTCAGTGTCGGGTGAGCGCCGTAAGACTCCAGTCCTCTCCCAGTCTCGCCCGCATCAGATTACCGCAGAGCCCAGAACACGTACAGGGGATGGAGAATTACCCAGAGCGCTTCCTCAGGAATCCAACCTTGATAAGAAATCCACGGTTATCACATAACTGCAGATCAGCGTGGGAGCTCTCAACTGTGCTTGACCTCTCTCAGCCTCCATTATATCAACATTGGAACTTATGTGCAGCTTCCCCTATACATTTGAAACCCTCTATTGAAGTTTGCCCCAAATTCCTCCAGATACTGTGGGCTTTGTGTTTTTTTCTCTCCAATGGCTTCACCTCAGATTATGTGGCAGTTTAATCTATGGACCATTTAAAAGCTAAGCCTCTTTCTGCCTTGCTATTTTAAGCCCTCACGACACGTTACACGGCGCTAGGTTTCCGGGGGGGGGGGAGGTGTTCATTTCCGAACTGTCCAGAGAGATAAAATACCCTGACGTTGCTAGATCTAGCACAGGCGCTCTTCAGTCCAGAAAGGCCTTGTTCAGCCCACATTCACATGCTCCTCAACATGCTAGAGGATGGAGATAGCTACACCCACTGAAAGAGTATATTCACAATTGGCTACATTTATAGTGCCTTCATCTTGTTTCAGGAATGTTTTACAATCAGAGCACCGGAGGGTTTAAGTGACCAGTCAGAACACCCCTCCAAAACACACATCAAAAAGACCCATCTTCTGCAACAGTGCCTCAAACTGCCTTTCTGATTTGTCCACAGTGGCTCGGTATGACTTCAGCCATCAGACAGGAGGGAGTCACAAGATGGTAAGGCTGCAAAGGACATGGGCTCACGATGAGGTCAGAGTGCAGAGACAAAGGGCCCGACTCATTGGTCAGCTCACCTGTGACGTCTTGCAGTCACGTTCCCTGATCTTGTCTTTGATAAGCTTTATCAATGATGTGATATTGTAGAATTCAGCCTCTTCCAGAACACCTTGAAAATAAACAGTGGTGTACAATAATTCACTTATCGTACAATTATTTACAATTTATTCACCAAAAACTAAGTCATCCTGTACCTTGAACCTTCAGTCAAAAACTAAATGGCAGGCTTGGGTATTACAGTAAGGGAAATTGAGGTGTTGCAAAAAAATGTACATACAACAATATATTTGAATACAATTTTTGCCTGCTGTCATTCAGGCGAACCATACCTTCCTCTGCCAGGTCTTTGTTGAGGACCAGTTTCCCATGCCTCAGATAGTTCAGCACCGGACCAAAGTATGTGGGGTCTCTGTCTATTAAATAGGCACTAGTTTCATCCTGAAAACACAAAAATTAAGTGGAATTAGTAGAATCACTCACTCCTGGACTGGATGCTGGACTGCCCATGTTACACCGATGAAGCAGTGGCCAGATGAATAATAAATACAGTGCACGTAATAGTATCCCGCTCTGAGCTGGGGAAAGAGCTGCAGATACGACACACTTTATGGGAAATGACACCAGTTACTCTTCACAGAGGCTACAGAACTGCTCTGGAGCAAGTCCAATGCAACACCAAGACAGATAGTGGTGTTGAGGGCCGAAAGGAGGGTCTTTTTGGGGAACATCACCAAAGTACCATGGATAAAGCTCCTCTCTGTACTCTAAGATGTCAGCGGTTAATCGGTTTATGGGTTAATCCTAAAGGCTGTCTGAACATTTAATTCCTTAAGATAATGCAGATTACCGTAAACATTAAATATGAAAAGGTATACACTGATTATCCGTTCATACCAGCTGCAGTCCACCTAAGACTCATGTAGGCCTGTCTCCTAATCTCCAATGACTGTGAAATTTCCGACTTCACTTGCATTTACAGTTCATTTATTCAGCATCTTCCGTGAATGTAAAGATAACTGCGGTACTACGGACAGAGCATTGTGCCCATATGGATGCTGTACATATCAGCACGCACACGCAAGCACACACGAATGCATACGCGCACGCATGAACGCACATACGCACGCACAGTTTCAGTTCAATTCTACTGAGGTTTCGCATATAAAATCTTGAAGGACATTAGCAGCTTGTAAAGAGCAGCAGAGCCATTATAGAGTCAACTAATTGATATTACTTTAATACTAATAGGCAATCAATCATTTAATGGATTTACAAGGCAATTCTTCAAAGGATTAATCATCTGCGTGTCCCGCTGAGCCAAGGTGACGACAGCGAGTCAAAGTTGATTTTTCTTTCATTTTAGATAAATGTCAGAATTGCATGGGAGCGCAGGTCATCAGCACTAATTATGAAATGCCAAAGAAGAGACAGGGGGGGGGCTTCCAACTGGCCATTTTGAAAATACATTTTTACATCTTAAAGGGTAATTCCACTGAAAAACAACGTTAACCTTATTTAACAGATCAAGGCGCAACTAATTAAGTCTCTCTTTGTGGCCGGCCAAAACAATTCTGGACTGAGATATCCGCAGATAAAATAGAAATTTTGGTAGAGGTATAGGCCTACGTCATGATGACCCTTCCTCGTGATTTCTATGGTCCGAACGAGCGCACTTGCCTCATAGAGTATGGCACTTGAATATACTTTTTTAAAATTTTTATTAATTTTTTTTTAAAAAGCTGTGAAGTAACATTACGCGACAATTCTGAAAATTGAGTGTTCTTAATATCCCCGGATATAACTGTAAACAGTATTAGCTTGTGGGCTTAGATAAGTTACCAATTATTCCAGTACAATGACTTCCAACGATTTTGTGGACTATACGCTAGATGACGACACCTTACAACATCTTTTGAGCCCGAATACACAGTCGGATCTGGAGCAGAAGGCGCTGCCGACACGGCCGGTTCGGCTGGGTAAACGAGAGGTGTAGCCTACGTGTGATAACCGTACCGCCATGCCAACTGAAATGGAAACGCTTGCTGCAATGAGTGGGGCCGGGCACAGCATCATTTATCATCTGTGGAGCAAGAAACAGATGAGGAGGAAAGAGTCAGACTAATGTCACACACCCTGATTTTGAACACCGCACGCATAAGGCCAGGTGTTTTGGACACATTCTTCTGGATCCGCAAACATGAACAGGCGTAAGACACCCACACCTAAGTTAACGTTAAAGGAGGAGGAGAAATTAGAAGCCTAAGTGTTGCAGACTCCTAGACTAGCTAATGTGCTCACTTTACCAAAAGTAGATAAATTAAAGGCTGTGTTTTCCTAAATTAATGACTGTACTTTCCAAAAATGTCAGATGAGTGCATAGTTCTGTGGATGAGCGTGCTCCCGAATTCCCTCAACAAAATCCCGGAAAAATAAGGGTTTCATCCAGGTATTTTAAGTGCCCCCATTTTTGAGAAAGTTGCCCAAAAAAAGTCACTCAAAAGCTTTTTGACAAAGTTGACTCAAGTTAACAAACTTAAGTAAAATCATCATATTTTATATTTGGTTGCATATCCTTTGCATGCTATGACTTCCTGATATTTGTGACCCAATAGCATGAAGACTCTTGATATCTTATTTTCAGGTACTCTTACAAGCAATACATGTCTCTGCATTTGAATGGATCTCTATGGGAATTGGGGGGTGGGACTAGATTAAGCTGTAAATTACACAGGAATAGTATGGAACCCATGGTTGGCTAAATGGCTGTAAGTCATCAAAGGTCTGAGGTATCAAACAAGCCTTAAACCATCACTCTGCTGCCAGAAATGCAGTAGATATGGATGGATCACTTTAAGGGATGTTTCTCCTGACTTATTTGTCTATAGAGTTCAATAGGAAAATGAGTCAGGAGAAACACCCATTAAAGTGATACATCCATGAGCACTGTATAAGGCAGAAATGACCTTTTGGCAAGGTGAGGAACTTTTAACAGAGTCAACAGTGTTCACCAAAACAATGTAGGCTGTGAGACTTATTTTTAGTAGTGGCCACAACTTTTGTAATAAATGTTATGGATTACGATTCATATCTGAAAAAGGCAAGCCAATGCCAGATTTAATAGCCAGTTAAAGATACAATGAGAGCCTGACTGGTATCTAACCAGGATCTTCTCTGCTGCAAGCAGTAAATGGTGTCACCTTCCTAATCTTTCGTCTGGTCTCGCAGCATCTTTTGACGTCTTGTAGTCATTCTATTTTAACAACTGTGCGGTGGCCGTTTGCTATAAAACCAACCGAGCGGACAGAGTAAAAAAGATAAAACGGAAGGCATTCAGATCACCCAATAGTCTGTGTTGCCTGAGCTTGAATTTTCAGACAAGAATGAGTTTCAAGACAAGAGGTGGAGACTTGTTTCCAGTGTAAAGAGTAACTTATTTTCATACTTTCCATGACCTGGACATAAGCAAACACACTCAACTGCATTCATGAGACAGAGAGAACAAACCCTCCATTCTGTTCAATAGTGAGGCCCAGAGGGGTGAAGGGAACAGGAGAACACATTACATACCCTCCACATCAATGTCTGCGCGTAGGTAAATTAATCATTTTTGCATTCAGTGCGGCACGCGGCCACTTTTATGCACTGCCCCTCTGTCGGCAAGAAAAGATTTACATTCTCCTTGACCACCCAGCTTGGTGCATCATATGTGTGCAACTCTGTGACATTAAGACCCACTCTCCGGCAGTGGGAAATACATGCAAACTACTCCCTGCACAGAAAGGCAGAGCCCTTCCAACCCTCCATCGTCCAATCTTAACTTTTCGTAAACATGAACCTTATCTTTACCCTGACTCTTCCCTTAACATGCAGCAGTTAAAGGTGGATTTAATCAAAACGTAGCCATTTGGATTTAAATATTGATAAATACAAAGGTTGCAACAAACTAATGGGAGATTTACTTCCTCGTCAAAGTTAACGTGCATTCTCAATGAAGCAAATACATAATTGTTGCAAGTCTGTTATAGATTATTAAGATCAAACGGCCTTGTTCTTTGATTAGCTTAGACAGCTTAAATTACTATTAATAACATGAAAAGACTCACCTGCATAATCCACAAACAAGAAGCAAAAAAATGAACACGGTCTGCTCTGCTGATAGTAAACGTCAGTGACCTCAACCACTTCCTCCGGCATGAAAATTTAATCAAACCAGTGGAGGGTACAGCAGAAACAAATTACAACAAGGCAGTACGTGGTGAACCACTGGCTTCCATTCCCTCGCTGCAAGGGCTGTGTGCCGTCATAACATAAAATAGAGCAGCGGCACACCATCAAACCCAGGAATACGGGCCTGGGAAGGAAGTGGAGACAGACAGGGTCCTGGGTAAACGGAATCAAACAGCCATTTTCAAGGTGTTTCAGAGCTCTGTTCACTTTTCATATTAAATGGCTCCTTTTCTATAAATTCAGACGGAATAAAAATGGTTTCAATGCAGAAGGCCCAATTTATTCCCATATACAAAGCAAATAACTTTGTTGATCTGTAAAACAAACAAAAAAACCCACAATACCCTTAATCTGTTTGTATACCAAATAATCACTAATGATGGAGTTCAAATAAAGCACCAACGATTTACAGAAACTATATGCACACCATTCTAAAGCAATGCCGCCCATGTTAACTCAATATGGCAAATACAAGTTGAACTTGTTTCCTTGACACTAATGTCATGTTGAAAATGTCTTTGTTGTGCAGCAAACATTTGGGGTGATAAGTTAACTCAGTCATTAGAGATAGCCAGCCAACTGTTTATGAAAAACAAGACATGTGGCTTTGTAGCTACACCAATGTCTATTTGTTTTTAAAAAGTTCCCGGGCTTTACGGGCTTACCTAGTAGTACTGTTAGCTAATAAGCAGTTTATATAGGAAATAAATCATTTATTTTAGCTGGCTACAGAAATTATACACTAAAGGCAACAATATTTTCATTCTTGTGAGTAAGTGGGTGAGGCTTCCACAGGAAAAATAACTTAATTTATTATTATTTAAAAAAACAAAACAAGACTAGCATCAAATCTGCACATCCTTATAAAAAAATAATTTTCCTTGCATGTCCTGCAATTGACTATTATGAGCAGATGTTTGATAGCGAAACCGATACATTTCAGCTTCTCGGACACTGATCCGCATGCGAGATCTCAAGGCGAAGCGATCGTCGCGAAGGCCTTTAGTGCCTCTCCCTTTTTGTTTCTTCCTTCCTTGAGGAGGCCGGCCTGTGGAAGAGAGTCCCCGGACGCGCGGGGCCTGAGGGGGACGACCCCGTTTGGGAGAGCGGTGATTAGAGGTGCAGCGGCACGTGAATAATGCGCGCGGCACACAAAGGACACAGTGTTTTTAATTAAAAACAAGGAGCCCTCTCCAGGGGCCGTGGCAGAGGGGTGCTGATCAACAAACGTCAGGGGAAGAGATGCAAAATACAGAGAAAATGTCTCGGGAACGGCTTAATGTGCAGGGAAAGAGCCTCTACCAGAGCTGTAGACAAGGTTTTTTTCCCCCCACAGAAACTATCAACGGGATCGAATTACTCGTTTACGAGAATCGAGGTGGCACGTTGGATTCCAAAGCTTGCCATTCCAAGCAGAAAGGTGTAAGAGGGGACTGACCCCTAAGTGAAACAAGCGTGATGTGGCTTTATTTACCAGGCACAGGCAGCACACACACACACACAGCTGTGAAAAACACTGTAGAATGCAGATGTATCATGCGGATTTCACATGATACATCCCATTGTGGATGAGAACAGGCAGCCCCCATGCTGCAGGGTCCACATGTACACACACACAAACATGCTGGGAGGACTGACTCCAGTGAGGTCACTGCCCTTAACCCTTTTCCAACTACACACACACACACACACACACACACACAGTCGTGTATTCATATCTGTGTGGGGACGTCCCAAACCTAACCCTAACCCTAACTTAACCCGAGCCCTAAAACTAACCCGCAACCTAACTCTTGTTATCCTATCATTATTGGGACTTCCTAAACCTAACCCTAACCCTAACCTAACCCTAATCATAACCTTAAACCATAACCTTAGCCCTAAATCCTAAACCTAACCCTAAACATAACCTTTGACCCCTAATCCTAACCCTAACCCTAACCATAACCATAATTGTAACCCTAGCCCTAAACCCAACCCCTAACCCAAAAATTTACTTTTCCCTCATGGGGACCATGCCCGAGTCCCCACGAGGGAGCATTTGACAACCTTTTCTATCCTAATGGGGATATTTAGTCCCCATGAAGTAGGCTATACATGCTCACACACACACACACACACACACACAGGCTTAGTGCTGGAGCTTGGGATAATTACTAAGCGGACAAAGTTGCTAGATGCACACCTCACGTTTCGCACCCCCCAGCTACCCATGACATCGTCACGCCACCGAAATGTCCGACGGTGAGAAAACGCTCGTTCGCATTTCTGCGTCTTCTATTAGTGCTGGACTGAGGCTCCAGCTTTACTCTGCCTGTCTGCGGCTCCACTCTTCTGGAGAGGAGACCACAGAAGAGAAAGAGAGAGAGAGAGAGAGCGGCTCAATGGAGCGAAACCATGAGGTGCGAAAAGTAAAAGAAAAGCAAAGAAATTAAAGGCAGTCAAAAGGGTAACGCGTAAGTAAAATAAAAATGCAAGGGGGACAAAAGACAATGGATTTTGTAGTATCCTGTGCGCAGAACGCCACAAGCTTCCAACTGCTAATGCAAAACTAGAGGTGCGACACGGCTCAGAATTTGCCTAGAGCGCCTCGAGAGCCCAACAACATGCGTATCGTTCTCGCTTTTGACAAAGCAAATATTAGCAGTGAAACTGAGCTGTGGAAAACAGAGCCTGTCACAAGGTAGACTTTCCACAGACAATACCCTGTGGAAGGAAACGTCAGAGGTGAAGGTTTTGAGTGAGGCTTGGGGAAACTTGGGTGGGGACCGGTGGGGACAGACAGGAATGCACGGAGAGAATGAACAAGGAAGGCTGCAGTGGAGCAGACAGACTGGCTCGGGGGGCGGGGGGGGGGGCTGGTGATGAGCACTGAGGCTGCTCCCCTCGCCTCCTGGTGCACAGGATGACCTTCAACAGACACTTGACATTTACCAGGTCTAATTATCTCCCGTGACCTCCTCACAGGGGCCCCGATGACATCATAGGTGTGCCTCCAGCCTTCACATGAGGAGGAGGAGGAGGGCCTTGGCTCAGCCAGAAACTTTAGCATTACATGCTACAGGGGACAGAGTGAGTCAGCTCACTACTGTAATGCACTGTATACCCTGTCCACACAACACACACACACACCATGTAACAAAAGCGCTTCCATTCCTGTATGATACAACACATCAAGTAGCAGTTACTCTTCTGTGAAAGTTAATCTTTATGGGCACACACACACACAATCTTCATCTTACAGCATTAATAATACTTAAGGCTGGGAGCGGTCTTCAAAGTCAGAGGGGTTTTGAAGCTCAACATTTCAGAGCCAAAAGCTGAAATGCCTTTGAAGCCCTTGTTCATCCACCGTAATAGAAAATACATTTTCTTTAAGCAATTTTTTTAAGGTCATAGTGTTTCCCTGGGTGAGGCTGCATTGTTTACAAACCCATGTAGACTTAAGAACCTTAATCTTAAAAATGGCTCACGTTTGAGGACTTTCCACTAATATATCTCCCAAACTAAAGTTCATTTACGATTGTTGCAATCGTAAATGTCACATGACGTTGAGGTGGATTTTTAGGTTGGTTTGAGAGGCTACCGAGCGCATTCTTATCCTGGCAGGGCTGACATCACCAAGCTAGCAGCGGAAGAGTGGAAGCCACGCGAGACTGAAATTTCCTGTAACAGGATGGCTATACCCCTCCGACCCACCCTTCAGACAGATGAATAGCCACGGTTGTACCTTTCAGTGTGCATGTCAGTGAGAGAAAGCAGGGAATGGAGGACAGTGGATGGGCAAAAAGGATGAAAGCATTAAATCAGATTAGTAGCATGTGGCTCTGAAGACTCCAGCTCTGTGGAAGAATGCCCTGGGGCTGTGGTAGGTTTAGTCAGTTGTGGAGTACACACAGACAGCTGTAGTGTGTCACAGTCCCGGGTACTGTGAACCTTCCAGCATACTGTAACTTTACTGGGCCAACCCAGAGGGGTGGGAGGCAACATGGAAATGCCATGAAAAACGACGGCAAGAGTAATCGCATTAAAAGCATCAAAATGTTCTCCAATGTTTGTTTCCCACCCCACCCCAAGAAAACCTTAAATCAGTTTCAAATTAAATCTAGAGATAGAGATAGCTTTAAACAGAAGAGATATAATGCTGCGATTCAAAAGTAGGTTACACCAGTACTGATGCATCGCTGTAGAAGTATTAAATATACATAGGCATAATCACAGGCTGCCGACTCCTTCTTCCAACATTTGCAAAGAGCACACAGCGAGGGCGTTTAACTGAAGAATTTATGATGGAAGAATGTTTCAAATTATAAATGAACAGCTCATTTTTAGAACACTCTAAAAGCTTTCCGTGTCTTAAGAGGCAGTTAAGGAGTTTCCGCAGCTAATCTAGTGAGTGGGAAATCACTGTTGTGCAGTCCCGAGCGCTCACTGGAAGCATGGGGAGATGGGGAGGCAGGAGAAAGCGCGGAGAAGAAAGTGCCAAGTGTTAAATATTTCAGCTCCTTTCCGACGGTCTGTCCAAGGCATGGGATAATGCTTCTCTCAACCCTGCACTAAACCAAGAGGCTTTTCGAACCAAACAATGGCTGTAGAGCAACGGGGAGGGGGGGTAATTCCTAGCCTCTGCAAAGAGATTACTGTAGGGAGAAAAAAATATACGCAGCGAAATCACTTTAAATATTAAATGCTGGAATTACGCTCTCAGGCAGCCTGCATGCGCATGAAAGACGTGCAGCGGGAATTAGAACACGGTCCCGTTCACGATGCTTCTGGGTTCGGTTAACACTTGGCTTTGCAGTCCCCTCTACACCCAATCTTTCCCCGTCCGGCTAACGCAGCAGATCAGCAATCAGCCACCATCTGCATCCAGGCCTCTGTTGGTATGAATAATGCACAATCGCTCCAGAAGTATCTGTGACTTGAAACGATGCTATTGATTCCCTGTGCTGGGAAATACAATACAGCCCTAAATGAAAATGGTGGCAGGACTGCACGGGAGGCAGGGTTGAAGAAGGGTTAAGGGAGAGTGCAGCGTGAGAGAAGCTCTTCAACCTAAAGCCTCCACGGCTCAGGTCTTCATACATCACCCCCTTTTTTCCCCATTAGTACAGAAAGGTTGTGTGGGCTCAGACCAGGGGAAATATGAGGTTTCCGCTCGACTAATGGAGAGCCAAACAAACAGAGAAAATCTGCACCAGCACTTATATTTAATGGAAAAGCCACACTAATGGGGGCTAAATTAAATTTCAAGCTATAGTACATTTATAATAGTGCTAAAAGCTGGCTTTGATATTATGCAAGTGATTATTTAGAAAAAAGCAATTCAACTCTTTCACAAGGATACATTTTCTCCCTGTCAATAGCAGATTCTGCCCTCGCGCCCATCTTTATGCCATGGGCCACTTTTTCTTTATTCCCCTTCGAGACACACATATGCAGCTCCTCCTTTGGCAAGAGCAAGAGCGGAATCAATAGCATCTGTTGTCATAGCCAGTCAAAATCAATGTCAATGCTCAACCTTTCAAAAACCAAAGTGAATCATGGCTTATGAACACTGCGCTTGCGTTATAGTACATAAGTCAAAATTTTCAGTCCAAAAGATAGAGTTTCTTCCATTGTTATTAGAAGTTATCCCACTGCTTTTAACTAGTACAGTACTGAAAGCAGTGTAAAAGTATTGCGTGTATTGCCATTGAACAATGTACAGTATAGTGATTGTCCTCCATACCTCACATGAAGATATTTTCATCTCTTTGGAGTCCCTCAACTGCCCAGTGTTAAAACCGTTGCTGCCTACATTATTTATGTATCTAACCCCTTGCTAGATATATGATGGCAATGAGTCTCATTGTATTGAAGTTCCATCAAAGACGCGTTTTAAAAATAGTTAAAGGGCTACTTTTGTATGAACGCAGTACAGATACTGGGATTTTATCAGGTGTAAAGTTTTTAAATTGAAATGCCTAAATGGGTTTGAAGGCTCCATTCCAAAACACTCATGGTCAAGAATTAAAAAATAATTAGCTGCTTCCCAGTCTTCCAAAGATTAATTGATCCGTGCAGCTTTATCATTAAAAAAAATAAAGAAAGCTTCTGCTTACATAACCTGCCTCTCTAAATGAAATGCAGTAAATTTGCAACTGAATGCAAAACTATTTTAATTCACTTGAATTCATTTGTGAACCAAATACATTCAATAAAATAGTGTCTCTTCACCATGTTAAATTGTATAACCTTATATGTACCCTATATGTGTTTTGACAAAGCAATCCACCAGTTCTTTTAAAAACTCATGACCTCACACATTCTCAAACCCCATGCGCTACAGGAATTCTGTTATCAATAGCAGGAAAGCTAAACAATACCCAGCCCTGCCTGAAGAACAATAGGGGATGATGCTTAAATCTAAACATAAAATAGACATACAGCCACAAATATGTTTCCCACATGTGAGTTCCAATGATATGCTTTTCAAACTGAACAAACTAAAGTAATGACCTGAAAAACACATTCTAAAACATAGCATAGTGTCCTTTCAAGCGGTTCTGAATGCCACTATAGGACCTAAACGGTCATAACCAGGCTTTTGAGCATTTTTCTCCATACAACAGCATTCTGAAATGACAATTAAAGAGTAGGTCAAAATATTCCTATCATAAGGGGGGGGGGATGTGCATCACACAAATAGCAAAAATACTTCACAAGATTAAATCAAATATAAATACATCACAGTAAGATCCCAGATCAGGGTTTCTGTATAAAACCAAAACACCTGAATAGAGTTGTGCCGTTATGAGGATGTGGAGACGAAGAGCAAAGACTTTGAGTACTGTGACACATAAAGCCACATGTCACAAAGTGCACCACTAGGAACTGGCCATGACCCAAATAAGGGAATCTCCTTTATATTCATTCCTAAAGCTATTGAGAAAACAAAAGCATTGTTAACTACTGAAATTAATCTTCAAAATGCCCCTTAAAAGGCATGCTCAACAAGACTGTGCAAAACCAATCAATTTACCATAGAATGGAAAATCCCTGCCTGAAGAGCTTCTTTGACACTCAAACCATGTGATGACTACATTCTAAACTGAAGACACTCCAACTCACTACTCTAACAAAATTGAAGCCAAAGCTTGCGTTTTACAGAGTCAGAGAATCAGGGACAGCTTAGATCAGGGGTGGCCAATTCCAGGCCTCGCGGGCCGGTGTGTATGCAGGTTTTTGCTGCCGCCAGTTAACAATTATTGAATTAGCCCAATCGTTTACACGATCTGATATTTTAATCTACATATCCGCGATATGAAAAGCAGCTGATGAATGTTCTTGTGCCGGTATGCGTCAATGCGTGTATTGTAGCATTTTATCGTTCTGTAATTTACAAGTGAATCGGTGATTGTGTGTATGACTAATTAGCTGATTGAACCGTGGTAACTGGTGGCAGTAAAAACATGCATACACACCGGCCCGCGAGGCCTGGAATTGGCCACCCCTGGCTTAGATAGATCAAGTATTTTGGGTCAGTGCAAGTAGGACAAATTTAGACAGCTTTTATGAAAGGGGAGAAAAAAAAAAGCGATGAGATGATTCTGGTATGAAAACAAATCCACAGAACATTGTGCTATCCAGAAGAGTAGAAGCATGTGGGAATGACCTGATTTGAGTGTGCAAGCAAGAGGGTCTGAGGACCGTCACCCACAGGGGAGCGGTCTCCAGGGCTCAAGGGACGAGGAGGAGGGGGCTGTCATTGCTGCTCGCCGACAGTAGTGACAGAAGGGCTTGAGAACCCAGCAAATCGGCCCAAACGTGCATCTTTATCCTGCGTTAGTCTGTCAGCCACAATCTGCCCCCAGAAAGGAGATTTGAAGGTTCCCTGCTTCCACACAGAGGCAGCTGTTCGCACGAGTAAACCTCACACACGCACACACTATTCTCAGATAATGAGATTTATGCTTTCATTTAATAAGGATTATGAAAAAACTCACGCAAAAATCGTGGCCCCATCATTGAGTCACAAAGAGGGGTTGTTGCGCATGCATCTAGTTCAAACCAATAAGAGTGAGTGGGTGAGGAAGGTGACTTCAGGTTGATAAACTTTTTGTAAAGATTTCACCAGTGGTGCTGTTGCACAATTGCCCTCTTTTTACCAAAAACAGAGCAGACAGCCTTGAACACGCAGCTGCTGAACCACAACATTTCCGTTGGCCTCTTGTTACCTGAAACGGCAGAGACTCTGAAGAACAGTGTTTCACTATGGGTTGCAAACTTTTCCAGCATTGTGAGATGTTGTTTTGCAGTCACATTACCCCCTGCATAAACAGAGATAGAACAGTTTCAATCAAAGTAAACCGCTGCACTGTTACTTTTCTGAGAGAACCTTGGGATGTTCCAGAGGCTGAAACGAAAGGGGGTAAATTAAGACTGGTTTCTTTTTAAGGAGAAAGAGACAAATACGGTGCCCCAGCCTTGAAGTATCTCAAAGGGGTTAGAGAAACTACATCTCGAAAAGGATCAGAGCACGGACGAAAGGTAATGAAGAAACAAATGCGAAAAGGACCCGACGGTGGTCTTATAAAATGGAATAAATGGAAAAACTGAGTAAAGAGATGGATGACTCTGGATATGTAATGGAGAAAGGAGGACTGAAGCCAATCTGGGGTAACAGTGGTGGAGAGACCTGAGATTCCAAGCAAATGCGCAAGGGAGTCGGAAAAGCTTTTCAGAGGCAGATTCTGGCTCTCCCCGAGACACTGTGAAATTTAAAAATCAATTTGGGCCACTTGCATTAGCATCTGCACTCCCAAAGGCTCCCAGAGAGCAATCTTCCTGAAACAATTGCTACCATGATAGAGCCAGTGCTGCACAGAGCCCACACTAAGGCCTTCCAGAAAATTATTTCTGCCCCTTTCTAAACAGTCACGTGCCTCAGATTATTATCATTATGTAAAGAATGAACGGCTTGAAGCACACAAAATCTGCTTTTAAGAACTGAATCAAGTTAACTATGAAAATGAACCTGATGATGATGTTTGTTATTGGAATAAAATAAAGAAAAAAAAGGTCAACTGAAACACCATCACACCAGCATTTGTTCTGCTGGGGAGAAATACAGTAGCAGGGTCTGAGTTAAATGTGTGCAAGACTGAGTAGAATGGCACTCCGCTCTGTGCTGGACCACACCTAGTGCTAATTCTGGCACCAGCGTGAACAAGAGTGGGCTTGTTGGAGTCCTCCTTCCTACCACATCGCCAAACTGAAAAACACACACACAGGCACGCGCATACATGCGTGAACACACACACACAGAAGTGGGAAGCCTGAGATTCCAACAGCAGGAATGCCAGCTGCATCACGGACAGAAAATACCTTGTACATCTGACAAATGCACATGCATGTTGTGAGTTACTGGCAGATCTTAACTGGGTTATGTAGCATTAAAATGGAACCTACACAATCTCACCAAGTGGAATGAAAATAGACCACCTTGAGGCTGTAGAGTATTTTTGCATCACTGTAATATAAAAGGCTATAAGTTTAAAATAGGTTTTCACTGAGTGTTCTGTATATTTCTGAAGGTAGCTTCAAATTAACATGCAATTGCTAACGTTAAAGAATTCAACAACACATATTCTAAAGTGATCCCAAGGGAAGTATAACATTGATTGAAAGCTGAAACGGATCATGTGCCACCATGTGTCCACTAAGCTCAAGGTAGTTTCCATGGGTTCACCACATCAGTGAAACTATGTTGCATTTATTAGTTACTCAAATCTAAAACCAACGTTGGAATTGAAAACAAAGCAAAGCACATAAGATAAGTTACTATGGAACCACAAAACTGTGTTGCATGTCCATGCAACCCTAAACCGTGAATTATATCCCCTACCCCATAACCGTGGCTTGGCATTCAACACCAGTGTCTCCCACAAATTGAGGACAGAAGCATCAAAGTAATTTATTATTTCCAGAATTGTTTAATTTAGACCTGAAATGGAGCATCTGATATTATTAATGAGCTCCTTAGTCTCTGCCAGTTTTTGAATTCACTGAAAGACGACATGTTTCCTGTTCTTCGTCCCCTTTTACTCTCTTAAAAGTACAACATTTCAGAAATTAAAGTAACTTAGTCTAACGGTTACTTAGGCCGACAAATATAATAATGTAACGTTAGTTAAGTTAAACTTTCCTCAGTCAAAGTGACCTGTGCATAAACAACGGTAGGATTAACTAACGTCACCATGTACAGCTAACGTAACAATAACTAACTTACTTTAAATGTTCGATTTTAATGCTAAACTAACGTTAATTCTACAACCTTCGTTGTTTACCCACTCAGCCTAACTCCATCTAACTTAACTGCGAACAAGTGGACATCCATAACGTTAGCTAAGTAGCCCAAGTCGGCCAACTAAACCATAGCTACCAGCGAGTTAAATAATTCGTGGACGTCTGTCATCTTCTAAGGATGTGTCCATTAATTTGCTAGCTTGCATTAAACACACCGACAGCGTTTAATCGACTGAAAACACTGACCAAGGATGGTTCGCCAACTAGCGAACATTAAACCAACTTTTACTGATAACGTTAGCTATGTTAGGGCAGTAACATTAGTAAGTTAACTTACTTAGCCAGTTAGCTAGTGTTTTCCCCCTTAAAAAAACGCCTCACAATTTTACTCTGTTATGTTAGCATTTCAGCCAACAAATCTGTCCCATTTAAAAACCAGACAAAAGTCCATAATATAAAACTATAAGTTACAGCTTTCAATAAAATAAAAATGAATACAAGTATTAACGTTATTTCTGCTATTAATGTTGTCTAACTTAGTGAAAATGCTATCGCCTAGCTATACAACTTAGCTAGAAAACGTTTGTTTCCAACTTATTTGAATTAAACAAGTGGTTTGATACGATAGCGCAACGTAGCATCTGTTACTGTCAAAGAACAGCCCCTGTGCACTCAGTCAAGCGAAATAAACGGCCAACCTTAGTTAACGGTTACATCCACATTTTTTTTTTTAAAGGCTCAGGAAACATTAACTAGGTCAGCATAATCAAGAAAAGAAGCGAAGTTATCAAGCTAATTGCATTGCTGTAAAAATGTTCAATGGTAAGTTACTTGGAAGCCAAACAATCATGTCAAAATAGTCGTACTAATCCGGTAGCAGGTCAAAATATGCGCTAGCTGTTCAACACAGGCAGTGGTAGCGACCGTGCAGACCACTCAGTGGTGTAAACACACATTTGTTCTTCAATAATAACAATACTAAAATGAACGGCCTGTCAGCTAGCTAGCTCGCTAAAGCAGCAACCATTCTGCAAGACCGTTCTGAAAATAACCCCCTAACCCCCCAACCCCCAAACCTGATACCTTATCGGAGTCGAGGTCGGGGTCGGCCTGGCACAGACGGTACAAGAAGGATTTCGGATCTCGGCACAATGTTTGTCGTGTAGTCAAGAAATACGTGCCCCCCACGTTCAAGCGGACCCACTTGGATGCCCCGACACCGGACGCTTGAGTTCTTTCTCCAGGAGAATGGACGGAACACCTCCGGCAGCCGGAGCCGCTGACATCGGAGCTATTCTCAGCCATGCCGCTTCTGCACTCTCTAGTACAGGAACTGAGCTTGTTGCCAGGAAGTGTCCCTGTTTAATATCGCTCCCTCCTACAAGCGAAAGCAATGCCACTCCTTTTCCCCCCTTAATGCTCACTGCTTGAACATTAGCTACGTTAGTAGCCAATGCTATGATGTTCTACCCTGTCTCTGCATGCCTTCTGCCACTGCCTCGTTATCCTGAACAGATAGCTTCATGAGTGCATGTTGTGTTCTGACAACAATCTGGATCCAGTCGTTCATTACGGTAGGACGAGCATCATGAGCTTTAATGATTTTTTTTTCAATCATTAGCTTTAATGATTTACTATAATTTTGCAAGTATATTAAGATACAAGTATAAGAACGTTATGTTGCACAAGATAATTGCGTAAATAGCTATTTTAAATTAGGCAACACATTTACATAGCCCACATCAATGAATGCTCAGAAGCATCACAAATATAGTATTGTTTTGTGACAAATGTTTGTGAATCGAAAACTGAAAACTGAGTACACGAATTACAGAATAATACAGAATAGGCTACCTGCACATAGACGAGGCAGCTAGAATAAATGAAGTACAGACAGAAACGTCTGTTGAAATGTCAGTCAAAAGGAGCAAACATGGACAAGAGCTTTGAAAGTGGCCTGGTAGAGGTGTGTAGTTCATTATATTACTATATTAATATTCATCTCATATTATTCAAAGGTAGAACATTTTGTTTTGTCATATCATAGCCATTGTGAAATTAAAATGCAGTGTCAAAACTCGAAATAAATAATTGATACTTACATTTATATCTGGACAATGCATTTCAACTTTAGATTTTCATAAAAATAAAAAATAAATCACCTTATCATTGAATTGTCCATAAATCTATTTATCATGTAAATACATATGACCTGGCAAAATAGCAACACAGTTGTAATATATTTTTTCAAACCGTCAGGTTATTGTAAACATATAGCATCTGCACAGTCCCCAATGTATTTGGCTGGTGTAGCCTATTAAACCATACTTGTTTAGAGGCATAACCTGGTCTAAAAGCAAACCCAGGGCATATTCTTTATGCGTTTGATGTGGACACATAAATACATATCCAAAAACTCTTTCTCAGTTCAAAACTGTTTTCTGTCCTTGGGCATACTGTATGGTTAGATTCTTGTTGGAAATTAAACCTCCTTACTCCAGTTTCTATAGGCCAATTGGAGTGTTCTTAAAATAATTGTTGAGATGAGTTGAATCATAATTTATTATAAAGTATAGCAAATTGTCATTCATCTAAACCAGGCTGAATGCATTTTACTTGGATCTAAACCCAAACAACAAATCTACAAATATAGGAGGGAAACAACCACTAAAGAATGTGATTAGAATATGGCAATATACTTGGTATGGTTAACTCTGGGATACATTTTTTATCCAGAATAGCTAATTACATACAAGAAAACCATAAGAATGCTGGCTACCTGTGACCCAGTGCCATTGTGAATATGTGTACTTTATATGTTCAATGTTCCTAAAGACCCTGCGATCACTTCTTGAATTTGAAGATAAACGTATACTTGCTTTTTAAAAGCAGGAAAAATAATATAATTTCCCTTTGATGTAAAGTATGTCAATTGATGTGTTGGAGGTCTGACTGACAGTGTCTGTTCTATATGCACTTGATGTTCACTTATTTTTGGCAGCCCACTAAAAGGCTGCACTTCTAATTGGTTCAAATCTAAATGCCCTGTTAATTACCCAATATCCATATTCTCAAAATGACCAACACCAAATTATCCTGTTGTGGGTAGCATAAGAAAGTTGTTGCTTTGAGGATAAAAAAAACCTCCTCCTTTAATCTCATCTGAATAAAATTATCTTAATGTCATAGTGTTTGTTTTCTCTGGTTATTAACTATGAATTCAAAGCATAATTTATCTTAAATTTTCTGATTGAATTGGATCTTTAAAAATAATACTGCAAACATCCCAAAAACAAGACACCAATAATACAAAAAGTGGAACAACAGATCAAATATCAAAGGAGGTGAAATCTTTAAGGTTTTAACTATTCATGGTATTTATGTACAGTACATGCAGTATGCTAATACTCTTATTTTATGCTGACAACCTTAACCACTGACAATGGTGTGTCTACATCTTCTGCTCCTTTGAGGACCACAGTAAAAATAAGTCTACTTGACTTTTTAGTGCTATTCTTAACACTTTCTAGCGACATTTATGTTAAATTCAATCAAATATTTTGGTTATTTTCACAATAACCTTGTTGAACAACATCATTCTGGGTTAATTTGTGGCCCTTGCGAATTTAACTGCAGTTAACAGATTACTGGGCTAAGTTCCAACACTACTGGGCTAAGTTCCAACACTACTGGGCAATTTAACCCAATACAGTGCTCCCTTTTACAGGATAAATTCTCGATGTGCTTCTGAATATATGCATATTTTAGCAACGTAAAGCAAAAAGTCTAAATTTCATATAAATTCCTTTAAACACAAATAACAGTCAACTGGCAAACTTGTTTTCCAATGTGTGTGTGGTCAATGGCATACTGTAAATAAATGCTACCAAATTATTCACAGATGTGATCTCTCTCGTCTTGCTGTGTTGGCATAAGCAAGCAGCATACTGCCATTCACTACACTCACCATTAGAGGGCAGTGCTTAGCAAGATGAATTTCCTTTAACCTTCCTTTAATTAATGCAACAATGCGCGACAGACACTGGATGCGCAGTAATACAAATTAAAATGTTTCCAAAAAAAACATTGAAACAAATAAAGTTCATAATGAAGGAAACCTCTAAATTGGACATTCTGGCTGATCAGAAGATACA
>CM040405.1:27750566-27978657 GCA_022702515.1 Ilyophis sp. 1 JC-2022
TCACGTCTGCTTCTTATCACACAGCAGATGACAATTCCGGCTCGCACATACATGAGTCAGAGGAAGACACAGCTCAATAGTCACGTGACGCTGTAATGGCGACATGTAGTCCAGCTGTTTCTCGTGTACGTGTTTGTTAATTTGAATGTGTTTTGTTGTGTCCGGCTTTTGTCTTTTGTTTTTTTCATGCGCTGTGTGTCTGTTGTGGTACGGGGAAGCAGGCTGGAGGTTTTTCAGGGCACTCCTGCTGCTTGTTTTTGTAATATTGATGAATTGTCTAGCCGGAATTATTTTGTTTGTGGTCGTCACCATGGAGACACATTCGCATTATGCTCGGGAATGTCCGTTGGATCTGCAGCCACAGAGTTTACCATTGCTCTTCACCGGAGTTGAAGATGTCAGGACTGGTCCGGGAGTGTGGGCACTCTTCAGAAGGCCACCAGGGAAGGAGAAGATAATGCGGAGAAGTGAGGCGGCGCGACTGGGAAGGCTGAGCTCCGTTTCGACAGTGGACAGAGACCGCAGCACTACGTGTATGGAGGAAAGGCGGAGGCGGAGTTTGTGTGTTGGACTTATGACACTGGACATCTCGGGACAGCGGGGGCTGTTTATAATCATGGCTATTCCACTTTAATTCACTTAAGTCACTTGATTAATGCAATGATTCTATTGTATGTCTTTATTTGATATGTTTGTTTGCGTGTTGTGGATCTGCCCCACTGTCTATGTCTTTTTGTTGTTGCTGGGGCTACAACTGAAGTTCCCGAAAGGAAAATAAAAGTTATTCTATTCTATAACTGGACCTGCAGGCACAGGATCAGCCAGCTGGGGTCGCGAGTGAGCGATGAGACGTTTTAGTCCCGGCCAACTGAACCCTCCCATCTCTGGGTGTTGCTAAAGCCCACTGTGCGCTGCCCTGCAGGGCTGCGAGCCAGTCACTACTGGCACGGTTTGGATTCAAGTGTATCTTATTTGAAAGGGAAATTACATTTAAAACAAACTGCTTGACCGATCCTTGACATGTGCTTTGCTGTGCGGTGACAAAACTTTGTTTTCATACATTGTGAAACAAGCTGAAGAAATGCCAGAGCTATTGTTTGGGTTTGAAGTGAGGACAAGCAAGCTCACGTTTCCATAGCAGTCCTCGTCATCCTCAGACATGGCGGGCAGGTAGGGGGTGAGTTTGGGGGCTGTCTGCAGGTCGAGGTTCTCCCAAGAGATGGTCTCGAAGAAAGGATGAGCCCTCAGGGGGTCGTACCCACCCATCTCCTCACAGCCTATCCTTTTGGAAGAGTCCAAAGACTAAAAGAAAGACAAAAGCAACATCATCCAAGTGTACACGCTCCAGGGCAGATGGACAGAATGACACTATTTACACAACAAAGTACACCACAAACCAAAACAAACAGAGGCAGTTGTTTTTACTTAAGATTTTCAATAACAAATTATAGTTAGGATTACATTTTTTTAGTTTTTTAAACACAGAAAATGGCTTACCAAAAGCTGTGTGACAAGATCCTTTGCTTTGGGGAAGAATTTCTCTGGGAACTCATATTCCAGCTTTATTATCTTCTGGAATATTAGGTACTCATTCCTGTTTACAGAAACATAAAATCTCATCAACATCAAAAGATATTTTTTATATTTCTTTATCTGCATTTTGTGCAACCTCTTTGCAGTTGTACAGTGCATTCAGAAAGGATTCAGACACCTTCACTTTTTCCACATTTTGTTATGCCACAGCCTTATTCTAAAATGTATTAAATATTTTTTCCCCTCATCAATCTACACAATATAAACACAAACGAAAAAGGGTTTTTAGAAATTTTTGCTAATTTATTAAAAATAAAAAACTTAAATATCACATTTACATAAGTATTCAGACCCTTTGCTATGACACTCAAAATTTAACTCAGGTGCATCCTGTTTCCATTGATCATCCTTGAGATGTTTCTACAACTTGATTGGAGTCCACCTCTGGTAAATTCAATTGATTGGACATGATTTGGAAAGGCACACACCTGTCTATATAAGGTCCCACAGTTGACAGTGCGTGTCAGAGCAAAAACCAAGCCGTGAGGTTGAAGGAATTGTTGGTAGACCTCCGAGACAGGATTGTGTTGAGGCACAGGCCTGGCGAAGGGTACAAAAAAAATTCTGCAGCATTGAAGGTCCCCAGGAACACAGTGGCCTCTATCATTCTTAAATGGAGGAAGTTTGGAACCACCAAGAGTCTTCCTAGAGCTGGCTGCCAGGCCAAACTGAGCAACAGGAGGAGAAGGGCCTGGGTCAGGGAGGTGACTAAGAACCCAAAGGTCACTCTGACAGGGCTTCAGAGTTCCTTCCAGAAGGACAACCATCTCTGCAGTACTCTACCAATCAGGCCTTTGTGGTAGAGTGGCCAGACAGAAGCCATTTCTCAGTAAACATTTGGCAAAAGGCACCTACTCTCAGACTATGAGAAACAAGATTTTCTCGTCTGATGAAACCAAGATTGAACTTGTTAGCCTGAAGTGTCACGTCTGGGGGAAACCAGGCACCGCTCATCACTTAGCCAATACCATCCCTACGGTGACGCATGGTGGTGGCAGCATCATGCTGTGGGAATGTTTTTCAGCGGCAGGGACTGGGAGACTAGTCAGGATCTGGGAAAGATGAACTGCGCAAAGTACAGAGAGATCCTTGGTGAAAACCTGCTCCAGAGCGCTCAGACTGTGGTGAAGATTCACCTTCCCAGAGGACAACGACCCTAAGCACACAGCCAAGACAACGAAGGAGTGGCTTTGGGACAAGTCTCTCAACGTCCTTGAGTGGCCCAGCCAGGGCCCGGACTTAAACCCGATCAAACATCTCTGGAGACCTGAAAATAGCTGTGCAGTGATGCTCCCCATCCAACCTGACAGAACTTGAGAGGATCTGCAGAGAAGAATGGAGGCTGAAATCGCTGCCAAAGGTGCTTCAAAAAGAACTGAGTGAAGGGTCTGAATACTTATGTAAATGTGATATTTCAGTTTTCTATTTTTAATAAATTAGCAAAAATTTGCTTTGTCATTATGTTGTATTGTGTGTAGATTGATGAGGAGAAAATTATGAATTTAATGCATTTTAGAATAAGGCTGTAACATAGCTAAATGTAGAAAAAGTGAAGGGGTCTGAATACTTTCTGAATGCACTGTAATTAAGACATTGACCTTTCACTCTCAAACATCTCTCAATAAAAAAATTAGGTTTAGAACACCCAGAAAATGTGACTGTTCAGCTTTTGAACTTAACAAGGTGTGAATTTCTTGCCTCATTCTATTCAAACATTTAGCATTCCATTCAAATGTGTAATGTATGACTCATCTATGTGAGGAACTAAATAAATGGAACCAGTACCAAACCATCACATTGGTCCTACATATTTTCCCAGTTGATTTTATTTGTGTTGTGAATGCCAATTCCTTGCTATTTTTAGGCCAATGAGTGGAGGATGGGCTTCCCCTCTCTAGTCAGGTTCCTCCTGAGATTTCTTCCCATTGGGGAGTTTGGCAATCACCAATCCATTCAAATTCAAGGTGCATAGCACATCCAACATCTACCATCGAATGACAACACAGCACACTGAGAGGCACATGCATGCTGTATACAGGTCTCTTCTCTAAACTGTTGTCACAGGAAAAAACGTGCCGATTTGTCAGGTTAACCATAAAACAGTTTGACCATGTGACTGGGGTTTCTTTGGCTCTTCGGGTACTCTTTACACAAACAAGTTACAAACACAACCATTGCGTCCTGTTATTTCAAAGCGTTTTTGACAAGTTCTTTTTGTATTTTGTTTCTCTCAATAACGGTCAGGGCAAAGTAACACAAAGGCAAGGTTGAAACTGAGATGGCAGCTATCAAAAGGCCAAATAAACAAAAATATATGATGGTCTATATTGGATTTGCACTTACCCAGCTCTAAATGGTGGTAAACCTGCCGCCAACTGGTAGATAATACAACCTAAGGCCCAGAGGTCAGAGCTAAAAAAACAAAAACACAAAACAAGACAGAAATGGATGACAACAGACTTTTCATCTCAGGGATTTGCTCAGCAAATGCATACATATCCATACAAGACCCACTGTAAGGTTGTGGTTTTGAGATGGTGTCCCAACAGGTAAAATATCCTTGAATTACCTTTTGCAGGCAGATTTCTCCGTCAGCAGTTCAGGGGAAACGTACTGTGCCGTTCCTACAAACGAGTTTGCTCTTGCTGCAAAAATAACAATTTGATTATAATCAGACACTCTCAATGGAAGCTTGATCTCATCTTTACTCAAGATCTAAAAAAGGCAAAAAAAACAAGAGTGAAAGAGAGCAGACAAAAATGATGAGCCTGGCATTGCAGGACAAACAGCAAACTGCTGGAGACACACAGGTGGTTAAGTTTTGTGATGACAGGGTGATGTATAAACACAGAGACATGAATAATAGCAAAACAGGACAGCATAGGGTACAGTAACACTAAAGCTATAGCGATACGGCCCTTACCTTGCTTACTATCGGAAGGTAGCTGTTTTGCTGTTCCAAAATCTGTTATCTGGATGTGCATTTCCTCGTTCAATAAAATATTCTCTGGTTTAAGGTCCCTGAAAGAAAAACATTTTTAGAAATATACTTAATGCAGCGAACCCCAATAGCAGAAAGATGTTAGGATGATTCTGCATTGCATGTGCATAATTTTAATATTTACTACTGTGGAAACAAAATGTGGGTGCCGTCCACATAAAAAGCATGACATCACAACTTGACGAGTCTTACCTGTGAATTATCCCCTTTGAATGCAAATATTCAAGAGCACAAACTATTTCAGCCGAGTAGAATCTAGTACACGTTTCATCAAAAGAACCTATTTTGCGAATGTATTTAAGCAGCTCTCCATTTTTAGCATAGCTAAGGCCGAAATCTGAGACACAGCCGTTAAGGGAAAAAAGACAAAACAAACTCCTGCACATGCTCAACATGTGCAAGCATTCAATTAAAGTAATGATGCTTGTATCGTAACTACAATGCCCTGTGTAATAATGTTGGATTTACGCAGGTTATCTGTGACCTGGATCATTTTTGTCATAATGTGAAAGGATACACAGCTTCTCTTCATCTTGAAATGTGAAGTAGAGTTTGACGAAGAATGGGTGATCTAGGTTGGACATAACATCTCTTTCTCTTTTCACATATTGTGCCTTGTTCTCCTTCATGATATGCCGTTTTTCCAGGATTTTAACTGAAAGGCAATGGGAATTAATATACATATTTCATGTAGAAATCAGAATGTTTTTATGCATCACAATATACACAATACAACTGCAAATACAAGATTTGTTTGAATGACATGTTCAAAAGTTAATATTTCCCCCCCACACTGAATGTAGAAAAATTAATTAATTAAACAATGCAGCCTCCCTCTCCATTAACAAATATTTAGCACTTACTTGCATATTCCTTTCCCGTTGACTGTTCTCTTGCCAGTACAACCTATCAGAAATTAGAAATTGGTTAGTCATATGTAGTCAAAGTCACCAAACAAATGTCAGAAGTTACTAAAACAACCATTCAAGCAATAAAAACGAAAATATTGAGAAAAGCCTTAAAGGGTAACTAACCCCACTGTTTCAGCCCGTCTCCGCCCACAAAACAATTTTGAAAAATACTTTGTGGGGTGAGCGAGGGAGAGGGGTGGGGGTGTAGGAGCTGCCATCGTCATTTGCATAAAAGAACGTAGCTACATTGTACAAATGATTACGTATAACTCGGATCAAATTGTCAAACTAGAGGTTGCACATCAAATATGAATCAAGATTCAGCAACTGCATGGTCTATTTTTCACCTCAAATATCTTCAGAAACATATTTTAGTGGACTATTTAGGTGGAATAAGAGTGTTTATGAACACGATGCAACCGTTAGGGGCAGCACAAAGACGCTTTTCTACCAGTTCCTCCTGATTTATGTTATCCTTTCAGAATTGTTGAAATAACGGAATGGATGAATAAGTTTCATTATAAGGTAGGCATACAAACATGTTTACAGCTAAAAAAGGTGATCTAGTGTATAGTTTCCCTTTAATAAACCTTTGTTAAAAATATTTATGTCAACGGCTTACTTATTAGACATAAGACTTACCTTCTGTGGAGAATTACTCACACCAATTTATTGGTTTACAGTGCATACTTTTATATTGATAATTAGAGGGGTAAAAACACGCCTGTATGATTCATTTTTAAAGACATGCTCATTTATTTAAGCACGTAATACAGGGGTGGCCAATTCCAGGCCTCGCGGGCCGGTGTGTATGCAGGTTTTTGCTGCCGCCAGTTAACAATTATTGAATTAGCCCAATCGTTTACACGATCTGATATTTTAATCTACATATCCGCGATATGAAAAGCAGCTGATGAATGTTCTTGTGCCGGTATGCGTCAATGCGTGTATTGTAGCATTTTATCGTTCTGTAATTTACAAGTGAATCGGTGATTGTGTGTATGACTAATTAGCTGATTGAACCGTGGTAACTGGTGGCAGTAAAAACCTGCATACACACCGGCCCGCGAGGCCTGGAATTGGCCACCCCTGACGTAATAGGTAACAAATAATATTTAATTTTTAAAAAGCCAGCACATGCCATTACAAAGCCAAAAATACTCTTGTGGCCAATACTATGTTGTTAAAACTAGGGATGTGCGCGTTTAGTCGACTAGACGATTAAACGTTGCTACCCTCGCTAGTCGGCACCAGAAATACTAATCGGTTAAACTTATTATTTTATTAATGTACACATTTAAATTACATATTGACATAATTTGCACTGAAATGTCATGTTTTCCTGGTCAAATGTTGCTTTATAAAAAAACGAGCATCCGTTACTAATGTTAACAACAAAAAAATTTTTAAGCGAAGGAAAAAAACAAAACGCATTAGCCTGTTCGCCCTGCAAGTTAAACCAGCGAGGTGGAAAGAGTAAGTAGGCCTATCGCGTTGTTGAATAGCCCAATAAAACTAATCTAATGTCACGTCGATCAGTAGGCCTAATTGTTATTTTTTTGTGGGCCTATTATTGGTAGTTTTTCTGATGACCGATTATTATTTTTGACTGTATTTGCTATGCGATCGCGTTCACCCAATGAAAATACCGTTGTAATAATCAGGCACGTTTCCTAAAAACGTTTTGTTATGTTGAATATTGTTTTCAATAAATGTTATTTGTTAACTTTTATTTAGTGAGTTGTCATGTTTTGTAGGATAATGTGCAATGTTCATAATGCAAGGCGCAAAGTGCGACACATTTCAGCGGCATTTAAAATACGATTTGGTTATTGAAGAATGTGATTAACGGTTTCAAATGGCTCTTATAATATACGCAATATTTTTTCGGACAATGTTTAACCTTATAGATTAAATTGTGCTCAATTTTTCTGAGTCTTTTCTTACTTTTAGACTAGTCGACTAGTCTAAGTATAAACTTCCGTTTAAACGTCAGGGAAATTAGTCGTTAGGAACATCCCTAGTTAAAACAAAACAAATTAGTGAAATAAATTGTTGCATGCAATTTCAACTAGAAGCAAAGAAATAAGATCACTTATTTTTCCCCCATCAATTATGTCTGCACACTTAGGTTTCTTGTTTTGAACTACTGAATACTACAGGGAGGGGTGAAGATATTTTTCTTAGGAGAAGCCCCTTGCAGTCGGAATAACGTGCTTTTTTTGGTTTCTAGTCTTCCCTGCTTTCTGTGTTTTTATTGTCATTTTTATTTAGGGATTCACATTTGAATAAAAGATGTGCACTGTGCTAAATATGATTAAAGTAAAAAAAATTATTTGCAGTTGCTATCAATGCACATTTAGGATTAGGAGAATGTTGTTCAAAGATGCCAGAGTAGAAACCACATGTTTGATGTTTCATCGGCCCCATACAGTCCTCGTCCGTTACTGGCTAAAGAAACACAATCCTTTCAAGGTATTCCAGATCAGCGTATGCGCACGTCACTGCTAGGTAAGCATCTTATTGCTAATGGCAAATGCTAGTTTTCCTTTCAAAGTTATCCTATGTGAAATTATAAAATCTCAATCTCTGCTCCTCAAAATCCCCTAGTGGCAACCAAATACTCAAATACTCAAAAAACAAAGAACAAGCTACTCTGAATGAAGAACCACGACTACTCACTGTTGAGAAGGAGCCTTCTCCTAGAATTTTCCCAAATTTGAAGTCCTCCGACCTCTTCTTGCGCGGCTGTATTGATTGTGGCCGTGGTTCGGTGCCCTTGTCGGGAGATTTGGGGGAGGCTCTGGGCTCGGTGGTGGGGCCCTCCATGCTGGGGCAGTGGCCGCTACTTGCGCCCGGGACAGCAAGTGGCAAGCTGGAATTTGGGTGATTTACTACCATTGATGGATGTGGGCAGGAACAGATGACAACGCTGGATTGAATGGGAACAGCATCATACTGCAAAGACAAAGAGAAAATGTGGGAGGATTAAATACTATGTCACGCTGGTAGACATGAGAATGAGGAGGAAAGCAACTGGCAAAGAACAACCATGAACGGACAAACAGGAGCCCTGCTTCAGTAAGGAGTGAATGTGCTTTACATCCTTTCAAGGGTTACTCCAGGTTGGTTACTCAAGTGCTACTCCAGTGAGATTAAATGGAAACAAAGACACAGAACGGGCTTGACCAACAAAACTCACATTCATGAACTTTTGATGTCACCATCAGAAAAAGGATATTTGTGTTCCACGTCCTCTGGCAAATTCCTCACTTTCACATAATAAAGGCTTGTAGCGTCATGTTGCGTTCTTAAAAATACAAGCCCATTTTCTGCAGCGCCGAGTTTATATTGCTATGACAATTACTGATTTAAAGAAACACTTAATTTACAAAAAACAACATTAAAAAATAACAAAAACATATCGTATAAAATTCAACTAACAGGTTTAGCATCCAGTTTTACTAGACTTGCGAGACTGGTACTTTCCAGACACCTGTTGCAGAAGGCACTGCTCCGTCAACAGGATAGCAAAACACTGCCAACCACAGAAACCGTCCGGGTCTGCCCCTTTGCAAACAAACTCATCCGTGTGAAAACAGCTTTCACCAAAGACAACAAAACATTGTCTGGCTGTTTAGTTTAAAACACGCTGACTACCAACAATGGCCTAATGGCATATAACAACATCAATGAAGTCACTCTTTCGTTTGTTGGAAAGGGACACAGAGCATTTTATTTACTATGAAGTAGGCCACCATTTTCCGTGGGAAGTAGATTTAACTGCATTTTTAAAGAACCACAATTAAATTTAATAACAGTGAAATTCTTGAGAATACAGTTAAGCACAGTATTTAAATTAGTGCTCAACAGAGGTACAGGTTCATTCTGGAGCACTGCAGATGCAAGCCCCATCATTGACATTTTATTTGAATAAGCGAGAATCCTGGATTTCATAAGGGGTTTTTCAGCAGTAAAAGGGCATGGTAATTGCTATTTAAATGGAAAATGCAAAAATAAAGAGAAAATGTAACTTTATTTGGTAAAAATGAAAATATAAACATCAATTTCCACTGCTACACAGCTAAGAATTAGCACCTGTACCTGGAATAGTACACAGCAGCAGTCATTATTACCAGCTTTCTGTTTAATATCGAACGTATATATGCCCAAAAATTCTGTATACATTTGTGGTCAATCAGAAATACCTTAAAGTTAACGGCAGGACACTCTTTTGTAAACCAGCTAAAATTATAGAGAGAACAAACTGTTAAATGGCAGGCTACTACTTGACTTCTAGCAGATACCTGCTTCGGCTTAGTACACAAGCTTAGGGCTAATGTTCGCTCTGAGATCGTTGAGAACAGGATGAAATGTGAACATGATTATCATGCAGTACAAATAATGTGCAAAAAATAAAAAAAACTTACATACTGTAAATGGGGAGGAGCCACTTAGAATGGGGTGAACGGGTCTAAACATTTCAAGCCTGCATAAAAAAATCATATGCTCTGAGCGAGGGATGGCCTCTACTGCCCCTGGGCTGGATGCTGTTGTTATGAGTCATGCTTTATATCCCAGCCAAGTATCATTATTAATCTCGTAGATATGCTCTACATTTCCTGAAACGTATACTCCCCCTTCAAAAAAACCAAAGCCAAATAAATAAATTAATAAAAAACCTAATACTTTTTTCCAGCTGGCCAGACATTTCTGCAATAGCCTAAATCAGTGGTGCCATGGTAACAGGAATAATAATACTGCTGAACCCCGACAGAATAGTCCTACTCCTGCCAAGAAAATGCTAATTTTCAAAATATAGGCTGACCACTACAGTACAGACACTGTAAATAGCAGATATTCACCCTGTGCTGTACCTTTACCTTTAAAGCATTTTCTTTAAAGATACCAAAACCATTTCACCACTTGCTAATAAATACACATGCACTGAACAAATGAATTTATCAGAGTGGTGACACTAAAACGTTTTTCTCTCCATTGTAGTATAGAAGATGCTGCAGGTTTCTTGCGACTGGCCTGAATTCTGGGGTGCTGTAACGGACCAGCTGATGATGACCTGTACACAGCCTCATTTCATGTGACATTGTGTACTATCTCACTGGGCTACAAAAATAAGCGTCGACCAAAATCCTTTTCCAAGAAACTGAAGAAAAGGTAGTCAATTAAGACATTTTCTTTCAAAATGCACACATTTTCATAGGTGAAATGTGTGAAGCATCTATAAAACCTGTTCTCAAGGATAATGTTACTTAAGTGCTAGGCATGGAAACACTTTGGTTGCCAATTCCCTGAAAACAAGGACACTCAGGTTATCTCAGATTTTCACTGGCCAGGTTAAAAAGTAAGATGGGATTTTTAAATGAATGAACACCAATAAAGCCCCCAAAAGGGGGAAATAAATAAATAAACTTTTAAAATCACACGGTTCAACCAAAACATTTCTTCATTTTTACAAGAAACATCCCACGTAGAAAATAAAAGGCCATGCTGGGCGAACACCTGTGTGAGTGCTTGAGTCATAACAGAGCGATAGTGCTCTAGTGCCCAACCACGGCAAAGCAATCATACCCATACCCATTCTATCCTCCTTAACACTTGCAATACACTAGTTCTGAGTCACACAGTTACTGTGAAGAGTGTACACCTGGTGTGGTTCAGAGGGGCCGCGACTGAGCAAAGAGGCAGGAGTTGTTCTGCTGACTGAAACCGTCCTACGGGCAAAACTACAGCTAATTATGTACCAAGTAACAAGACTTCAGGCCAAAATACAATCTGCGATTCCAATAGTGAGTAAAAAAAACATTAATAAACAAGGGGTAAAAAAGAAGCTTAATTAGCTTATTTTGCTACCAACATTATTTACCTATCAGTGCTGGCCTGACTAATTTGCAGTCAAGCATGATTAGCAGTACAGCACGGATACACTGGTTAATCTAACATTTATAGCTGGTTACCAATTCCATTTTAAATCTGTATTTACATTCTTAGTATCAAATGACACAGAAAGGCTAGTGTCCAATCTTCTTGGTTACATAGGTCTACAACGTACTTGACTAACTGAACATTAAACCTGTAATAGGTAACTTTCTCAACGGTCGCAATGTTGTGAAAACAATAACACCCGTTGGCCCTGCCCACAAAGAAAGAGGCCCTCCCCCCTACACTAAAAATGTCAGCTCCAAGAGTCCAGGTAAAACAATAGAATATTTTTCATTGTTGCAGTTTACCAATAATGCAATAAAATATATACCAAACGGGTTTGATAACTAATGAAGTGATGGTTTTACTAAGTTCACTAGTCTAAAGATAGCCATCTACCTGATCGGTCGTGATAGCCAATGCTAGCAAAATATTTTTTATACATGTCAATTGTTGAACAAGGCTACCCTCTATCCCAGACTTACAGTTACCCGATACACCTAGCCCCAATTCGGTACTCTGCTGTATGTTTTACAATACGGAGACATTTTTTCTGGTTTTCTGGTTTCTCGAGTCAAGGACCGGGTGAAACTCTCAACATTTACATCTACATTTGCATCTACTGTGAAAGCGCAAGGTCAATCTCATTGTTGATTGGTTCACAATATGAACGGGCCTCTCTTTGATTGGTTCACGTCATGAACCACTTTGGTTTGAATACAAGAATTTGGGCCAAACCCATGGTTTTAGAATGCAGAATTTGAGGGTATAAACCCAGTGTATGGTGCTGGCCCCCACAGCAGCTCCTTCTAGAATTGCTTCCAATTAAGCATGACCGTCACCAATATCTTTCAAAATAAAAGTTACCAACTGAAGCTTTAATTGCTTGAAATCTCAAATAATGTATGACCTTAAAATAGGTTAATTATCCATAGTCATGCAGGAGAGCATTTATCTCAGTATAAACAGACTTCAAAAAATATTTTTAATGGAAAGGAATTTGTTTTTCATTTTAAATTCAACAAATGGTAGTTACTTAGCTATTGATACTTAAAGAATTATTTAAGACTAAACCACTTTTTAAGAGTGAGTGTTATATCTGTTTTTAATTAACAGATATATTACTAGTTGTAATCAAAGCAAAGATTCTGCCCTTGATCTTCTAACTTTCACATACATCCAAAAGATAAGGCAATAATGTAAACTGTACAATTGTGTCCAATTTTACAGTTTAATGGTACAATTATATAGAAAACTATCTATGCAAAATCAAATCAATAGGAACATGGACGTTTGCAGTAATAAAATTACAGAGAACACCATAAACGGTTCTTTCATAAACCTCCATTTATAACCTTTGAACGGATTAAAACAAGAGGTGATTATTGAAAGGCCCTATCAGAGACCTGACACCTGTTCCTCAGGGCTGTTTGCAACCATCACTTGGACTGTGTAAACAGGAGTACTCCAGTACCTGTGCCCTGGAAAGTTCCTACACAAAGTCAGCTAGAGTCTCCACACTGACTACACAGATCTGCCAAGTGCACGCTACAGGCACACTGAAAGAACAATTTTTTTTGAATGGATTAGATCATTGTACCTTCACGTTCGAACATGTCTAAAAGAGAATACCACAGTCTCTCTCAGAATTTGACTAAATAACATACTCGCCCTCTCCAGCAGCAGCCATGTTGTAAATGTCAGTTAGACCTTGTGGAAAACATTCCATAATTCTGGATTAAAAGGGCTTTGAAATGTGGTCTGAAATGTAAATGACTAGCATATGTACAACAGCGATGGGGAACAGTTTCAGTGACTATTTCTCTGTCCCCTAAAACAGCTGTCATCGTGTCATATCAATTAGTAGAAAGGCAAAACAAAAACACGACAGCGGCAATCGCATGGAATTACACCTCCACAAAGAAACTGGGACTGCACCTTTGTGTGGAATGTAGCAAGTACTGCACACTGCACTCAAAACTAATTACGAAAAACAATAAAAAGCTTAGAGTCAAGTCACTGAGGCAGCTGTTCATATGTTTGTCCACACAAACAAAGAAACAATTAAAAGCTACAAACAATTTTCTTATCGAGCTAATTCAAAAGCTATACCTGTTTACATACTGTATAACTGATATTAAGTAAAAGTCGATTCAGTCAGCTTTAAAATACAACAGCTCTTAGTCTCAACTAAGACTTCACTGGCATTTAAGAAAGAACACCAAGCTCAATTAACATCTCATCTGTCTGAAAGGATTCTGTTTTTATGCTCCTGGAAAACATACTGCAGAGGGTGACAGCGCACTCAGTGACACCCTCTGTCCCTGCGCAGTGGGGCCTGGAAATTGCATACACTGCCCTCCCCTGACCCAAATATAGCCTCTGGGAGGCTGTGGTGACTTGAGCTGAAACGGAAACGAAGATGAGTTGGTCGCGAGCCAGTGGTGTCAGGCAACTGAACGGCGGTATCAAAGCAAAGCGACTGGAAGTGCAACCCGGCCGCTTGGAATTCCACACTGCTCAGCAGAGCCCTGCCACCCAGCACCCAGCACCGCTAGCCTCTGTGCTCCACAGCGCACAGTCGAGCCGCTCCACACTGACCCTGTTCTTTCTCGAGAATCAGAAAGAGCAGGGTGCAGGGTGCAAGCTTCTGCTGAGGTCAGACCGCCCTGGGTCGCCACGGCCACTCCCATCAGACCGGCTCAGTTAACACACGCTTTGAAACATTTGCCTACCAAAATGTGACCTACAAAAACAGCATTATATAAAACAAAGCACTTTCAAAATAAATAAATAAATAAATAAATAAAAAAGACATTGAATGACAGCAGTGTCCTCTTTCAGCTCAAGTTTATTTTGCCGATTTTTTATTTTTTTTTAGTCCATGGACGCAAGCGAGTGACATCATAGGTGATTCAGAAACAACAATATCAAAAGTACTATGCCACCTTTACGGTGCTCTCCTTGTTTCACCAGTTATGACAGTTTCACTGTGCATCAGACCTCACTGCACCACACCCTCACTGCAGTGAGGTATGATACACAGTAAAGCTCAAAGGATTGGACATACTAAATAGTGAATGTGTAACTAGCAAACCAGCTAGCAAGCACAGAAATGATTGGTTACCGGGGAAGATTAATTATTGTAATTTATCATCTTTAATGCATTAATTTACTCAACAGTGATTAGTGGAAATTGCATGTAGCTTGTTAGCAAGCTATTTTGGTGTTGTAGAGCCAAGTGCACAGCCAGTTTGTAAAATTTACCTATCAAACCAACTGATCAGCACGTAATGGTAGCCAGCTAGCCGATACTATACGCGTGGTAGTTCACACCCTACTCTCTGGCTCACCACTTGGGAGAGCCTTGGCCAACTGCCATTCCAGATTAAACATGAACTACATGAAAGGGTTCTCAGCCATGTCCCAACAGCACCTGACTACACTCCACAAATATAAGAGGTTAATTTTGTTGTCATTGACACAGACAGAATTTGATAAATCAGACTGAAAATAACAGCTACTCTGATCATCTTAAAGAAGTGTATGTGGTTTCTACAGATAGGATGTAGTCTGGCTTAAGGCCTTAGTGCAAATACACTGAGGAAAAGAACAATTCAGAACAAAACTCTCAAAAACCAATGGATGCTTAACCTCAAACCATGCAGAAACTGAAATTGTATGCTGCTTAAAAGAGGTGTTCACAAGCTAACATGCATTTTAAGTGACAAATTTTGTTCCTGCAATTTTTAAATGTTTGGCATTTCATAAGAAAAAATAATCAAAATAAAACAAGTAACATTAAATAAATGGGCAGTTATACGGTCAATTTATATATTACAAGGCCTTGGCATTTCTTCACGTAAAACTACAGCTGTGGTCTGCTCACATAGCTAGGTTTAATTACTTACCCACAGCACTATAATGCGAATATGTTCCCATGGAACACACCCACACAAATAGTGACACTTATTTGCATTACAAATCTTGCTTTAACTTTTTTTTTTTTTGCTTTAAATGTAAAATGCCAGCCGTTCCAGTTCATTCACCAAACATTAGCCTGACACTGCCAAGAAGGAGCATTTGGTTTTTATTAACATTCATAAATGTACATGCCTAATACCCTAAAATGAATCGCTTTAGCTCAGCAAGAATGCTCAATTTAAAGACGTATTTTTAAAAATTCAAGAACGTAACCAAGGTGGTTATTAATATTCACAGGGTGGAATACCCTATGGTCAAAGAAGAAAATGGTAACTGCACATATCAAGAATATAAGAGATCAGGCACCTGTTGAATGTTCGCTAAAATTGGTTAACTGGGAGGAGATTTCGGGAGTGAGCCATCTGCAAGCACAGCTCAATGGCATCCTTCTCATGGTTCTGCAGTTTCAATCTCTTTTTGCAGGTGTTAATATATGACACGGTTTCTGGATGCCCTAGGAATGAAATGTGTCCTGGGATTTTTTCCCCCCTAATCGCCAGGTTCCTCAAGGACATCACAATATTACAATTGCAAATGTTTGCAAGTCAACGAATACCTTTTTTAAACCAAGTTTGTGTTAGCGACTCTAGTTCAAGTTTTAACACTGACTGTAAATACATAAAGCGGTAGAATATGAATATAGAAAGCAGATGGCCTTAGAATGAGATCATTGTACTTCCTCATACTGACCATTTTAACTTGTAAGTTAGTGTTTCTGGGATCAAGACAGACAGTTAGCTAGCACCACGCACACCTTTGATTATTTCATGCGAGCTTGAGTTGCCATTCAGATACTCACTCCTGTCATCACGCATATTAGTTAGCAAGTAAGATGTCGATGTTAATTTAATAACACGGTTAAAGCGATAAGGTCAACGTAACGTTACATAAAGATTCACTATCATCAATCACTATTACTACCCAGCTGCCTTACGAGCTTGCACTTTTTAGTTGTCTACCTAGTTGATAAAACATACGATCAAGCTAGTTAGACTATTACGGTCTAAAAACTTAAGTTAACGTTACGTTAGTCATTCAATGTTTGCTAACCAGACATATTTGTCACCAAACTATGGACACCTAGCTAGCCAGGTTAGCGTGTGATAGCTAAAATATTATATTCCAGAATTTTCCGATTCACAACAGCTAACGTTAGCTAGCAAGCCAACACACCCCAAGGGCGAAGATTCACATAGCAACTCGCGTTTAGCCTTTCAATTCAACGGAGTATTTGGTCGTTCCTATCAAACGTTTTCCTCGAACTCCAGTAATGTTACAGTTACGGTAGCTACCTACGCGACCTAGGTTGATACAATATATGATTTCGGTAACATTACTTAGCTAGCAGCCAGTGGGCGCATAGCTAGACAGTTGGCCATTAGCTACTACTGGATAATATATGCGTGTTCTCTTTTTAATAAAAACTTGAAATGGACAGGTAAGTTAACTTAGTAAGCAAACTAGCAACCGCCATGCTCACTTTGCGAAAAGCCAGTTAGCTTGCTAACGTTAGCTCAGCTAGGATAACACAGCTTAGCCAAATGTTTAAAGGAGCTAGCTAGTTAACTAGCTAATTGGCTATATGTCTACCTCACGCGAACATTGCATGAACGTTAGTCGTATAAAATGGGAAAGTTTATATCAAGACTGATACAGTGTTAGCGCGAGGTATACAGATATCTAATGTAACATACTGGCTAGCGCTAGCAAGTTTAGAGAAGTTAGCTAGCCAGGTAGCTTGCGCTACATAAAATCAAGTGATCTCCAGCTTGCTAGCTAAGCTAAGAAGTCCTTCTCGGGAACCCAGCTTGAAATGAGGGCCTAATGTACATTTCTTCTAACAACTGCAAAAATAGCTTTCTGCTTGAATAACGGCTTCGAATTGAAAATCAGGGGAAGGTCGCAATACTCACAATTTGACTAGTGGTTCTTGCCATGGAAGTTTTTCACCAGTATTTATTTGGATTTAATAATTACAGAGCCTCCAGTAATGGCTGCCTCTGCGCCTTCATTTTCCAGCTGTGACGTCACTCCACAACAATGTTACCGCAACTGACTAGAGTGGATACTTCCCTGCATCCACCCCCTGGAAAGCACGGTGTTTTTGCACTGGACTTCCTCGCTGCCAATCAACCTGATGGCCGTATTTTGCCAGAGTTGGCAGAGTAGCGTCGAATGTTGCACAGTCACTCTTAACTTCAAAGGCTCTCAAGTAATACTAGTCTGCGCAAGCTTTCGTAACTGAGAGGGCATGACGCTGCACGTTTACAAGATTTTTGTTTTTCAGTTCTTGAACAGTGTACATGTACACTTTGTACACCCGACGCTTTTTGAAATGTATGCCACATGCAAGAGGTTATCCTGCCCCTGTCAAACCTGGCTGCGTGTCCAATAGCTACCTATCCTGCATTACCCTACGTTCATAGTCTATATCATAATTCAGTATATATCAGAGGTTGGAAATACCCTATGGCCAAAGAAGAGAAGGGTAACTACACATATCACATACCACGCACGCACCTGATTTGAAGTTTTTTTTTTTTTTTTTTTACATGTATAATTTTTTATCCCGATTGTAGGCTATTCCTAGCTCAGAGGTTCCCAGCCCTGGTACTGGGGTTGTAATGTTATCAGTTTCTCTGCAACTTCTCTGAATGTTTTGAAGCATGAGCTTCGTATTGTGTTTTGACTGCACTGTGCATCTACTGAGCCATTGTTTGGTATTAAGTTTATAGTTGTTCAATCTTATGGTACATTTCAGGTATTCAGATTTCTCTACTCTCAAGCCTGTGGATCATTTCAATGAGGCTTTTGCCATGTTGCGTGATTAACGTGAGCTGTGACCCTAAAGCTTGTGCCACTGCATCAGTATCTGGTGAGATGTCCATCTCCAGGTCCACAAATCTGGAATAAAATTGAGGTACTGGGATTAGTACAACACAACAGAAAACCAATTTTCCCATCTCATTTCGCATGGCTCAGGTGGGAGTTTTATTGATAGGTCTGAACCTTGCTGCATTACTGCACTCCTTATAACTACAATGTAGCACAAATTTGTGCTTGGACAATGCTTAAAACCCCTTTCAATGACAATCGTGAGCTTTTTATGAGTTTGGGGAAATGGCTTGTCCGTGCCATTTGTTGACTCGTCTGTGACCATGCTGTTAGCTAACTTAACCAGTTGCTTATTTTGAAATTCTAATGGAAAGTTTGCACCCAAAAATGCATTTATCAAACCGTGGATGACATCTATCAGCCACTCAACGCTCTCTTGTACCCTGCACCGCTCATTCTCTCTGGTTGTTAGTCTCTGTACTACAAGACCATAGTTTTTTTATTGTCATTGTCAATATCAATTGCAAACGGCAGAGAATATGTTGAATCCATCTGCGTGCAGTGTACCAGACACATACTGGTGCACTTGGTCACACAAATACTTTTTTCCATCCATGTTTACATTCCTTGTGTCCATGTGTCAGGAAAATACATTTATTTTTTGAAGATCACACTTAGTGGTTAATTGTGATCCTCAAAAAATGAATGTATTTTGATTGATTAGCCAGGTGATTGTGCTAATCCAGAACCTATAATGTCACTATGAGGATATTTATTGTAATGCACATTTAAATTCCTGTGGGTCACCCGGTAATCCTACTCATTAGTCATTAAAATTGAAAAAACCAATCAACAGTTAGTTATTTTTCAGACGTTGAAATTATGGTTGGAATGAAAGCCAGTTTATATGTGGAGGCCCCAAGTTTGAAGTTGGGAATGCCTACACTCGAGCTGCGTGAAAGAAGAAACCAGATTGCACATTTCATAACAGCTGTGCCAACATGGCAAAACAGTCAACTTCAAAACAACTTGGCAATTCATGGTGACTTTTAAATGGTGACATTGTTATATTGATGAAAAATGTCCAAACGTTCTTAAATGAGGAAGATAAGCGTTTTGCAAATGATGGGAATTTACAAGTCAGTGGTAATATGAAACTGCTTTCTTGAGTTCAAACTCTAAAAAGTGTCTCTTTTCAAAAATATAAACATATGTAACAGTGATCCAAACCTTAAAAGGCAAGGTTGATGTTCATCATTACTTAATGATACTAAGTGATCACCTTCAATGCATGTTAAATCATTTATTTCCTGCAGACAGGCCTCTTTAATGATGATAATGTCCCGATTTTTGGAACCTCAGTAGTCACCCAGTCATTCAAGGAGCTAGACACGAAGGTTATCCATATGTCATGGCCTTCTCAGTCACCAAATCTGAACCCAATAAAGCATTTATGGGATATTCTGGAATGACACCTGAGACAGTCATTTCCACTCCCATCAACTAAGCATAACTTGATTGAATTTCGGAAGAGTGGTATAGCATTCCTTCTGCAGAATTCCAGATGCCATGCCACAGAACATACAGGCAGCGCTTGTGGCCCAGCACCCTATTAAGCGGCTTTACATGAATGTTACTCTTTTGTTCACTACCTGTACTTAGACACAAAACTGTGACGTCCAGCAGGTCAGGACCCAAATGCACAACGAGACAGTCGTTCTTTTGAAAAGAAGGGTTTTTATTCGTAAGTCCGGGTCGGATCCACACCGGGAAAACAGATTTAAACAATAAATCATAGGCTGTGGAACCCGTAGAGAGCTGGCGATCGAGATCCAGCGAAGTGGCCAGGAGTGGTCGTAGCCTGGGTCGTGGAGCAGAGTCAGGCGGAGGTAGAGCTGGGATCCACACTGGGAAGCAGGTGTGGCAATTCCAGACCGGGGTAGTCCACTTGGCAGCAAGCTAGCATATGGGAAGACAAGTACCACGCGACAAGGACCGTGTACTCTGACAAACCGTAACAAACTGTAATACTTTGACAAGGAATCACAGGAACAGCACGGTTAAATAACTAGTGTCATTAGAGCTGATAAGCTGCAGCTTGCGGAAAATGCGTGCGAGATCAGCGAATTGATTGAACAATTAGGAAATGCATGAGGAATGCGGTGAAGGCAATTAAGTGTGAGTTGTGTCATTAAGATGTGGTGCAAGTAATAATGTGCAATGTAGACACAATCAGGCAATGAACGCAGACATGATACAATCAGGTTCGGGGAAAACAGAGGAAAACATCAAGGAAGGAACGGGGAGCGGAGCGGATCGTAACAAAAACATCCATAAATTTCAGCAAAAAGGTTTACAGGTAGTTATATAAAATGAATGTTTACTGTTTTTATTTAGTTTTTTTAATAAAAGATGTAAAATTAAATATGTAAAAACTATTTTGTTTTGATAAAGGTACATGTAAAGGTATACAGTCAAGCCGGAAAGTCTGAACACCCCTTTCACCTTCTCCACATTTTATTACATTACAGACATATTGTACAATAGATTGAGTTGATTTTTTGTCTCAAAATTCTACACAAAATAGCCCATAATGACATGAAGTGAAAACATGTTTTTAGAAATTTTTGCAAATGTATTAAAAATTGAAAACTGAAATCTCTCATTTACATAAGTATTCATACCCTTTGCTTAAACATATTTTTAAAGTATCATATTTAATATTTGGTCGCATATCCTTTGCATGCTGTTACTTCCTGAAGTCTGTGACCCATCAACATCAAAAGACTCTCGATATCTTATTTTCAGGTCCTGTTACAAGCGATACTATAACCTCTCAGTATTTGAACTGATCTCTATGAGAATTTGGGGGAGAGACTAGATTCAGCTGTAAATTATGCTGGTACAGTATGGAACACATGACTGGCCAAATGGCTGTACGTCATCAAGGGTCTTTGGTATCAAACAAGCCCCAAACCATCACTCTGCGGTCAGATATGGAGTAGATGTGGATGGATCCCTTTAAGGGTCGTTTGTCCTGACTTTTTTCCACATAGAGTTCTATAGGAAAATTAATCAGGAGAAATAACCCTTGCAGTGATCCATCCACATCTATTCCATATCTGGCAACAGAGTGATGGTTTGGGGCTCGTTCCATAGCTCAGACCCTTGATGACTTACAGCCATTTGGCCAGTCATGTGTTCCATACTGTACCAGCATAATTTACAGCTGAATCTAGTCTCTCCCCCAAATTCTCATAGAGATCAGTTCAAATACTGAGAGGTTATATTATCGCTTGTAACAGTACCTGAAAATAAGATATCGAGAGTCTTTTGATGTTGATGGGGTCACAGACTTCAGGAAGTAACAGCATGCAAAGGATATGTGACCAAATATTAAATATGATAATTTAAAAATATGTTAAAGCAAAGGGTATGAATACTTATGTAAATGAGAGATTTCAGTTTTCAATTTTTAATACATTTGCAAAAATCTCTAAAAACATGTTTTTACTTTGTCATTATGGGCTATTTTGTGTTGAATTTTGAGACAAAAGATGAACTCAATCTATTGTAGAATATGTCTGTAATGTAATAAAACGTGGAGAAGGTGAAAGGGGTGAGCAGACTTTCAGGCTTGACTGTAAGTGTGTAAAATATGCATGTAAAAATTGTAGTAAAATATATTGTAGTATTTGTCATTATATATCCTATTATATGATATGTCATTATATATACATGTATGTTCTTTTGTGTCCTTGAAACACAAAACAAGAACCAAATTTAGACTGGTTTAGTCACTGGTTATGGAATACATCTCTCGAAAGTGTCATTCCTCATTTACTAAAAGTTTAGAATGGGTGAAGTTGACCCAGAACAAAGGCAAGGGTTTAAAGGCACTGCTGATCCAGATCCACAGGGGAACTATATTGACAAAAGTGTTTTACCAGTCAGAACTGAACCCAAGGCTGGAATGTCAGTAAGAAGTGGAATAGGGAGGGTGTTAAAAGATTCTGATGTCCAGAAAATCCACAGAGCTGTCTATAAAAATGGCTTTCTGTTAACCTATGCTCAGTGAAGTTTAATTTTATCAAGATGCCCCATTTATAATTTCAAAAGCAGCTACATGTTATGTTGTCCACCACAGGCTGAGTCTGTGGTCAACAGCACCTGTGTATGTTCTGTTTGCACAAGAGGACTGTTTTGGAACAGAAAGTAAGACAGCATAACAGCTTGTCAGGAGCTCTGCAGGGAGGTATTTCAAAAACATTTTATCCAGATAACTGTGAGTCACATTAATGACATTTCAGTCACTGAAAATGCACTAGGCTCTGGTTTAGGAGTGTGATTTAGTCGTACATATTGTTAACTGCTAATATTACAGATGATTTCTGATGTTATTTCATGGTATTATTTTCAGGTTATGTGCTTATACTGCTCTGTGGAAAACCCCCTGGTTTAAACAGATGAAAAATGAACAAAGCAAGTGCTGTGTATTTTCTAAATACTCCCAACAGAGGGAGCTACATACAGCACATGATGTGGTTATATAACACTTATGTTCAGTTCTGCAATCCCTGAGGTATGTAAATACTGTACATGCTCCATGAACTTTATGATCCACCCCTTATTTCAAGATGATAGTGGCAGTCTAATTTAATAAATTAGATATCTTATCCTTTACATTTAGAAGCAATACAATCTCACGTAGAACACCGCATTTTTGGAATCTTCTATTATGACTACAACATACAACATTATAGCTTCAAAACAGAATTAACTTATATTAATAATAAAGGAACTCTAACTATCAGCTTGCTTATTTAAGACTAAGCAGTTTTAACAGATGTTCTGAAATGTCAGAATACAAAGAAATTACTCTACATGTAACGTACAAGACCACAGGGCTTGGTCGGTCAAACATAGCCATAGATTAGCACTGGATATACAGTAGGTCAACATGAGGTTTTACCACACTGTAGACAAATGAAAGTTGGAGACCGACTCCCTGGTTTTGGTTTTATGTATATGACTGACAGTTATTTGAGGCCCTTTTTAGTTCCCACAGGTGACAGTCATCCAAAGTGTTCTCCTGGGCTCTGTTCTCTGTCCATTTTTGTTTTGTGTTTATATGTTTCTACTTGGTGAGGCCATTCGGGTTCTAGCTGCGAGAGCCGATTTCATTTAGAAAATAATACACACATCTTCAAATTGACACTTTGGTGGCTACAGTTCACTGAACTGTTTGTGTATGTAATCAAACTTTAATGTAAAAACTGAAAAAAAAAATGTATTCAAAATGGCTTAATTCTAAAAGTGGTATATGTAAGGAGAGAGGTACTGTATGTAAATGCACACCAACCATGTTGTCTTGATGTTAAATCATAATCAGGTGAGCCAATGGTGCACTTACATGAACTGTTTTTAAAAAAATACTGTGCTGGCCATGGTGAAAGGTGGGTTGTTTGCTTGGCTATATTGGCGTCGATTAAAATTTTTGCAAATGCTCAATTCTCAGTTCGTTGCTCCTTGTGTACATAGTGTTATTCCCTATATGTTATTATATATTATTTACATATAGCATATACATCATTGCTTGCTAAGGGAGTCAGTGGTGCCCCTCTTTCAAGATTTTGTTTGATTCGTTTTGTGCACAGAAAATGACAGAGGGTCCACAGCTTACTGCAGGCTGACCTGAGTTAATCTGGATGAACTGCTTTTCTTTTGCCCCATTAGCCTAAATTAATTTGTCATTTTGGGTTTTGTTTTTGAGGGCTGCACACTGATCACCCCCTTTCCTATCTTCCCTCCACTGACTGATTTATTTCCTCACGACTGACAAACTGACTTTTTTTATCTTTAGATTCATTTTACCAGATCAATGTTCATGAAGAAACAAGAGTACAGACAAGATCTACATTTGAAGTCGGAAGTTTACATACACTTAGGTTGAAGTCATTAAAACTCCTTTTTAACCACTCCACAGATTTCATGTTATTAAACGATAGTGTTGGCAAGTCAGTTAGGATATCTACTTTATGCATGACACAAGTCATTTTTTCAACAATTGTTTCCAGACAGATTATTTCACTTTTAATTCACTATATCACAATTCCAGTGGGTCAGAAGTTTACATACAGTCAGTTGACTGTGCCTTTAAATTTTTTATATTAATATTTGGTCATATATTCTTTGCATGCCATGACTTCCTGATGTTTGTGACCCAACTGTAAGGGTTTGTGTGGGATAACGATGAGCCAAACGCGACAAAGGAAAAAGGGATATAAAGTCCCTGGCCATAGTCAAACAATAACACACCCCTATAAAACGGGCTAGCCTCGTAAACAGAGAGGAGACTCTGAAAGCCACCACTAAATAAAATAGCGAGAAGAGGAAAGGAAAAACAAGGCACCTTCGGAGCGTGACTATAACGCTCGATAATTGGTGAAATAAACAAAATAAAAATAAAAGTCACACCCTCTGAAACGAGAAAGTGGAAGCGTAGAGAGGAAAGAGAAAAAGGAAGCAGAAAAACGAATTCCTTTGGCTTCAAGGTCAGAAATATCTCAAGCTGCGACAAACAAAGAAAATAATATTTTTCTTAAAACTGCAGAGAGACAAGGAATGACTAACCTTGACTTTGTAAAGGCACAAAATGATAACAAAGCGCCAGGAAGCGGAACTCAAGGGCTTAAATACCTGGCGGCAGGTACGGCAGGTGAAATTAATAATTAGCGGGGAAGACGGAATGTGGAAAAAATTTGATAGATTGCTAAAAGGTGCAGAGAAGCAGAAAACCATAGAAAATGAGGGACGAAAGCCACAACCCACGACAGGACCCCCTCCCTCTAAGGGGCGACCCCCCAGGCTTATCCCTACAGAAGTCCTTAATCAATTCAGGGTCCAAAACATCGCTCCTCAGTTGCCATAGCCCTCCCAGTCCACTAAAGACTGAAAACCCCTACCCACTCGTCTCTCTGCCAAAATGCGGCGGACCGTATAAGCCAGACCTCCCTCCACGACCCGAGGAGGAGGCAAAGATTTTTCTGCAGGGGCCAGGTGGATGGCGACGCAAACAGGACCGCTCAGGTGGATGGCGGCGCAGACAGGATCGCTCAGGTGGATGGCGACGCAAACAGGACCGCTCAGGTGGACGGTGGCGCAGACAGGACCGCTCAGGAAGCCGGCGGCACAAACAGGACCGCTCAGGAGGCCGGTGGCGACGGCTGCATCACCCTAGAGGCCGGGGGCGACGGCTGCATCGCCCTGGAAGCCGGCAGCGACGGCTGCATCGCCCTGGAGGCCGGCGGGGACGGCTACATCGCCCTGGAGGCCGGCGGCGAAGGCTGCATCGCTCAGGACAATCAGATAGATTTCTAAAAGGTGCAGAGAAGCAGAAAACCGTAGAAAACAGGAGAAGAAAGCCAGAACCTATGACACCAACAACATCAAAAGACTCTTGATATCTTAGTTTGTGGTACTCTTACAAGCAATACAAAACATCTCTGCATTTGAATGGATCTTTATGGGAATTGGGGGGCGGGGTCACAAACATCAGGAAGTCATAGCATGCAAAGGATATGTGACCAAATATTCATATAAAAAATTTAAAGGCACAGTCAACTTAATGTATGTAAACTTCTGACCCACTGGAATTGTGATATAGTGAAATAATCTGTCTGTAAACAATTGTTGGAAAAATGTTTTGTGTCATGCACAAAGTAGATGTCCTAACTGACTTGCCAACACTATAGCTTGCTAACATGAAATCTATGGAGTGGTTAGTTTTTTAGTTTGAATGACTTCAACCTAAGTGTACGTAAATGTCCAACTTCAACTGTATGTCCATAAGTACACATGGTGGTTTTGGTGTTCTGTTCTGATATGTTAGGCAAAAGAACTTGCTGCATATCTTGTAACTGCCTGTTGTTTCCATAAAACGTGTTCAGACTATAACACATAGAGCAGGCATGGGCAAGGCGGGCCGTATCTGTTTTTGGATTTCAGACTAACTTTATTATTTAATTAGCCCAATCATTTACATGATACAATATTTTAGCTACATTCCGCGATATGAACAGCAGCTGATGAAGGTCCTTGTGCCTGTATGCATGTATTGTAGTGTTTTGTTGTGGTCTAAATTACGAGTGAATCGGTGTTGGTGTATATGATTAATTAGCTGATTGAGCCAGTGTAACTGGTGGCAGCAAAAACCTACATACACACACCGGCCCGCAAGGCTTTGAGTTGCCACACCCTGACATAAAGGCTTAATGACATTAAAAACATGTGAGAGGCATGCCCATCAATGTTTTTATGACTAATGCCAGCTTACGAGGATAATTTAAACATATACACAAAAGCTAAAAAATAGACTGAATTTGTACACTGTAACCTTTAATAGTACACACTGATTGCTAAGAAAAATAAATTAAAAAGACTATAACTGTTGCTCGACATTTTTGTTGGATTTTTTTTTTTTACAACAGTTAAAATTCATCAACATTTAAGGGGTACAGGAAATTTCCCAATTTTCACAAATGAGCTCACAAGGTTTTTAGTTATTTTTTTCCCCTCTAGAAAATGTCCACTGTGACATATTGTGTGACAACATGACTATAAACATGCCAGTGCAAAATGAAGATGCCTGATTGACAGTAAATCTACATTTAAGTTATTGGTACATTGCTCTCATGATGACTTCACAATGATTTTTTTTAAAATATGAATAATCAAACAAACAAAAAAAAAACTAATTTAATGTGGCCCATTCACTTGCTATAAAAGTAACTGACACACTCATGCTCCGATAGACCAAAGTAAATGGGATGAGGATTAAATGTTTAAAAAACATCAGCTACCATTTTTTTATTATCTTGTTGCTACCATGTTAATACTTTGGCCCTCCAGAGGCAATTTCCACCTGGTTTCTATTAGTTTTTTTTAAAATGTCAATATCTCAAAAAATATTTCTTGCAGATCCATCGTTTAAATTTCGAATTGAAGAAGAAGCTGTATCATTCAGAAATTTGCAACAGAATTTATTTCAGAATAGTCACATACAGTATATATATAATAACCATAACATACATTGCCGAATGTATTTAAATACATTTTAAAAAAACATACAAAAGCGCATGTGTATTTACAGCAACATATTTCAGCCCTAATTGTGACGGGTGGTCGTTGTGGAAATGTTTACTGTACAGGACTTTGGCGAAATGTAACAAGATAAACAAGATAATCAGAAAACAGCTGTAGCTGAATATACTGGTAAGTACTTGGTTTCCTAAACATATTTATACGAGAAATTTTGAAGAAAAAAAATGTGGTGTCTTTTAAATCGAAAATGCATGAGGTACTGTATATAGTACAGTAAGCAAGAGGAAATGGGGAATACTCATTTGTACAACGTTTAAAAATATATTATTGTTTCTATACGTGAACATAATTTTATTAGCGTGTATAAACGGTGCATTTTATGCATTTTACAGTCTGTGGCAAGAGGAGGATTGCAAGTGCTTTTGGCTATTGGTAACACTTTGCTTATTTTATGGCACTCCAGTGTAACTGGAGAAGCTGAGGTTTTCGCAAGCGGCTACCCTTTTAAAAAATATTGCGTTAAAATTTACGGGGTTTTCTTAAAGCTGTAGTTTATAACTTCAGACAAACATGAATACTGTAATTGAGACGGATACGTCTCAACCACTAGGGGCAAAGTTCATAGGGCTACTTACAACAAATGATATGATAGTATAATCTACTATTAGTATGTAATATATAAGGACTGTGTATCTAACTTAATATGCAACCTGTCTTTTTTAAAGTAACTGTTTGCTTTGTTCCTGGTACCCAATCCAGGTATGTGTTGTTTTCTACTTCTCAAGTATTTCTAAAAATTGTGTGTGTAAAATATCCTGGTATAATTCCTAATCAAACACATTTTCAAGTTGACGAAAGGCTGAAAAGAACTGTTCACTGAGTCAATGTTAATCACAGATGTGAAGCAAATAAATGTAATACAATTCTGTGTGCCCAATAAAACAGGATTCCTCTGGTCAAGTATGCACATGTACTGACAAAGGCTCACACATAAAAATATCGTACATTTTTCAAATATAGTAAAATGTTTTTAAAAATACTATTTTGAAAATTCCATCCCAACTTTATAATCATTCACTGTTACTGTTTTAATTAAATCTTCATCTTGCTAAGGCCTATATCATATCATCTCTCAAATAAGATTAGAAACAAAATTAATAAAGAAAGAAATGCTGTTTATCTATTTTTTGTTTATTTCAGCAACATTCCAAGTGTGAAGGAGTCACTGTACTTTTTTTCTTATGGTTATTGATTAGACCAGTGGTTTCCAAACTCGGTCCTGGGGTACTCCTGTGTATGCTGGTTTTCATTCCAACTACAATTACAATCCCAGAATTTTAACAAGATGATAATTTGTTTTGAATTATGTGCTTTTCATGTTTAGAGGGATCATTTACCATCTTAAGCCATCTTATGTCAGAAATAGCTATGCATGCTATGAAGACTAAAGGTCACATGGTCACATTGTGCTTATTCTCATTGTGGCTTAAGATGGTAAATGATCCCACTAAACATAAAAATCACCTAATTAAAAAAAATTAACAGCTCGTTAAAATTCTGGGATTCCGATTGTGGTTGGAATGAAAACCAGCATACACAGGAGTACCCAAGGACCGAGTTTTGCGAACCACTGTATTAGACAAATATCTTGACTAATATATTAAATATTAAAATGACAACACGTTTAAGACAGCATGTTGAGGTTGAATGAAATACACTGCTGCTCAGTGTGTACAGAAATGAATCATCTGCCTTCAACTGTTCCCATCAGGGATGACCGGACCAGTTCTTGGCATAGGTGGCACATGCGGCACCCGCAATCTCGCCTCGAGAAGCTAGAGCCATGCCTGAGGGATGACCTCACTGGGAGAGCTTCTTGGGTCCCTGGCCTTCTCCAACTCAGCGCCGAGGATAAGGTCATTGTGGGTGTCAGCGAGGGTACAATAGTCTTCGCTGCAGCACATGCTCTGTGGCTCAAATGACGACACTGTGCCATGCAGCCAGCTGCTGGCTGGGCTGTGAATCAGGTCCCGGCACCCGGAGTCATCCCCGCTGGTGCCGGTTTGTTCCAAAGACAAAAAGCTAGACACCTTGAAACCGGACGTCTGGATGGAGGGAGGTGGCAGTGTGTCAAGCCTATCCTGTTCGGTCATACCACTGACATTACCGTATGGGTTGACTGACGGAAGAGGTAATAACCGTTCTTCATTTACAATGGGCGTGGCCTCAATCAAGGTTTCAATTGTCAAGATTTCTTCCATGGTGAATGGTTCTCCCAGATTGCCTCGAGACACAAGCCAGCTCTATAGTCACGAAAAAGACATGCTTGTTAAGAGCAGCTTCCCAGTAGGATTTTTCAAAGATTATATGTACAGTACATCCAATCGTACCTGGAAATCTCCATTGTAGTTACTGTAGAGGGGCTGAAAATATGGGACTGGAGTTGGAACACTGGAGTGTGACTTCATCCTACACCTACAACACATGTTATCACATTTACTTTCAGAATAGATCCTCTCACAAGACAAATCCTGTTTCTGCAATCTTCACACTATTATGGTTTATTAACAGTCACAGTTTTACCTGTCTTTCGGATGGAAACAAAGAAACACCAGCATGCCAGCTAGCATGCATGCTAGGAAGGTAAAACACCAAATAAACAGGAGCACTGCTTTTACAGAGGTCGTGGCATCTAAAATAAAATGTCAAAAAATATAAAAAATTATAAACCAGGAAAAACTTGAAGAACATTAAGAAAATGAGTTTCACTCTATATGGGTATACATAAAATGGCATTGATCTTTTTCACAGGTGAGTCTCACCTTGACTTACATTGGTCCTCCATTTAATTGCAGCGCTCCACTCGCTCCATTGCCCTTTGTAAGTGTTCTGGCCAGGACTGGAGCACACTTTTGCAATATATTCCGTGTCTGGTTCAAAGTTAAAACCATCAATGTCCTGTTTCTTATCATATAAATGTATTGTTTGTGCCTGTAAATATATCCACATGCATAAAGGAAAGGCATGTTAGCTGATTATATTATTTATTGTTTTTGTTTTCTGTGAAAAGAAAACTGATATGATGATGGTACATCTCACACTGCCTGGGTGTCCACGCTTGTAGTACTGGAACTGGTATTTCAATCTTTTCATGAATGTTGTTGGTTTATAACTCTCATAGCCACTATCCCAAATAAACTGATAGTGGCCGGAACTCCAGTTGACTTTAAGATTGATGGGAGGGATCGGTTTAACTGCTTAAAGCTTAAAAAGAGAGCATTACCATGACCACATGCACTTAAGTTAACTGAGAATGCCAGGCTGCTGAATATATTGTCATTGATAATGACTTGAACACACCCTCATTTGTGCAGACGATAAAGAGTAAATATAGATCAGAATAAATACAATACTAACTCAATTATATGGCAACTCTTAGTAACTATTTTTGGTTTGTGTGAGGCTCAATGTATTCATTTTCCTTCACATTAAAAAAATGTGAATAACAAGAGGTGGAAAGTCCAGGTGTCAGAAAGTTAAAGTCCTGCCGTGTGTTTCTTCCACTCATGAAGTCGGCCAGCTGATTTCACTAATTGGTTCTACCTCCTGGCTGAAGAATTGTGCAAATTAGCAAATTAGCAAATTGGAACAAAATACTTCAGAGGATTTTACTTTCTGAACCTGGATTTTTCACCTCTGTAAATAACACACAGCTTGACAAGAGCACGAGGGGACTGAAGTCACTTACTATGATGTGGTATGTACCAATTATCCATTTCCAGACATGATTTATTTACATTTTTGTTGGAACAGAAGAAAATCACAAAATATTCATTCTCCATAAATCGTTCTGTTGATTTAAATGTACAGCAATAATGGTCCCTTTGATTCACAAGTGGGCATTCAAACTTTTTTATGTTGGAAGACAAATGAGTCTGAGAGTATCTGTTGATTAAGCAAAGATTAAAGTAGAAAAAAATGAAGAGGATCATTGGTTGAAACATGAAAATAATCTGTTCAAAATAATCTGTTCACATCCAGCAACAGATATTGTCCATAGTACATAGAGAAATAGTGATGGATAAAAATATATTAAAAATGTGTCCATTTTAACAGACTTTCAATTACTTATAATAAAACCTGACAATGCTGCAAACATTTCTGATTGTGCATTCATGCGTGAAAAATTGAGAATGAAAAAGCCTCACTTGTCACCCTGTTCAAATTCCAGCCAATATGAGTCATTTCCTTCATGAAGAGGATCTATAGAGATGCTCAGCATACAGCTTATTGTGACCACATAATCATTCAAACATGCCAGCTTGTTCTCTTGAGCTGAAATAACACAGAGAGCAAGGATATGTTACTTCACAAACAGTCAGACAGCCTAAAGCCTGGCCAAGTGGCATTAGACTCACTTATTCATTCAAACACCTGCTCACCTATTCAGTGCATGATTTCAACAAAGTAACTTTACATTATAGCTCTACATACTCACAAACCTATAAAACACAGTGCTGTGTTTTCATCACTGGGCTCTAGAACTTTACTGTAATTCTAATGGTTTAGGAAAAACAAAAACAGCAAAACAAAATATTCTATGCAAGCACATATGAAAAAACTACATGACAGATTACATTTCGGATTCGATTGTGGTACTTGTTATAATGTGGTCTGTTATAATGACCAGAAAGCATACACACAAAATATTTCAGTGTGAGGCACTGTCTTAAACTGGTTAACATAACATTATGGTTACCTTCTGCTGCAGAGAGAAAGCCAGTACTGGTAAATCCCAAGAGAAACGTGAGAAGAATTGTAATATTTAAGCTGTCGCTGCAAAGTCAAATGAGGAATAAGGAGAGAGTAACAGCAGGTCAAGTTCTGTCAAGGGCATTAGTCCTGACCCATTCTCATTTGGGGAGGTTATTACAGTAAGTTGTGATGGACGTGCTGAAAGTTATTTTATACAAGTTTGTATACACATATCTCATGAGACTGTAGAGAAAGGAAAAGCCCCTGTGAGCATTTTAAAATTGAGCATGCACACTGTAATCTGACACGAACAGACGTTATCTGCTTTTCAAATCTCCCCAACTATTTAAACATCCGGCATTGTCATGCCACTTCAATAACTTTTTTTGTTTTTGAATAAATAATAATAAAAACATTTTTTTTACAGTGTAATACATCTGTGAAAACCTGGCCCAGGTCTATTCCAGATGAACCCAGAACACTTTTACGTTTGTTGGTTGACCTTTCCTTCTTGCCATTGGAGTGTTCCACCAGTCAAAATTACTTCAGGACATTTCAGTACTGTGGCTGTGCATGACTAGTGGAGTGACGTTCATATACTTTCTGACTTGCGCTGAGCAGGCAATGGGCATGTTTTCAGATTTTGCAGCCTTGTCACTGTTTGCAAAATAAAATATTTGCAACATAAGCCATAATTCATAAGAATAATTGTTTTGCCATTGATGTGGTGGTCAAACAAAACTTTATGGGCACATTGCAGTGCTGTGTACTGCTGTGTCTTCTGATCACTATGCTCACCATAGACCAGTTAAGATTATGTTCATTGCTATATCACAATATGCATGTCAATGCAACATATCGTCATCCTTAATGAATATGATTTAAACTTATTCATTAGAACTTGCAAGTGCAGTAAAAGCTGGAATAGGCTTAATTTTAATTGGCATGAATCCAAACATTGAAACTTAAAGAGAAACATGATGAGGTAAAGAGTAATAAGTAAGAATTTTAAACAGATTACTTTTCACGTACAATACATTTTATTGGATTAGAAGTAATTTAAAGCATACTATTTGATATACAGTTTTCATAGTGACGTATGTGACTACAGGCTACAGTAAACATCGTCCAATGAACAGAACTAACACAAAACACAGTAACATCTTACTTATGTTATAATCATGATAGAAAGAAAAACTGGCATTTTGACCCCATACCTATATCTTTCCATCTTTCATGTAAATATGCTTGTGATCTGGAATTCCGTTGGTCCAGTTCCCAAGAAAAGGTAACTGAAAAATTTTAAAGATAGTAACAATTATTAAAATGGTGTACAATACAACTTGTTGTATCATGCAACCTTTAAAACCTTAAATCTTAAAATAAAGCTAACATGTATCAGTACTTTAAATCAACATACAGCAAAGTATCTTTGTTAATCATTACCTTGATCTATGAGCTTTTTGTTGATAGTGCAACACTCTACTGTGATGAATGAGACCTTGACTTGCAGTGGGGCATGATGCTAGTAAGATAGCACGGAAACCACAAGACCTAATTTTCACAAGTCTACCAATGGAAACACTGTTTATTTAAAGTCTCATTGATATACATCAGTGTACAGAAGCTACATGTTTTTTCCTGAATTTCCAGGGCTGTTATCATGCGTCTATATTTCTCATTATGTGTCAATTGCATGAACTATTAAGCCCTCTGATTACTTCTCTGCTGTTAATTATAAATAAATAAAAACAGGCTACAAACCTATTTAATAAAGGCATTACATAAAACATTAAATAGAACTAGATTTACAGTTTCAGAGGGTGCATGTAATTGCACTTTTCACTGTATAATGTGATGCATATTTATCCAGTGTTCTATTTCGTTCCTCCGACCATTAGGGTCGTCAACCACGAATGAACCTTCTAGGTGCCAGATGCATCGAGACTCTTATACCAACATTTGTCATGGACATGACCTCCACGTATATGTAATTCCTCCCTATAAAGGGAGGCACGTCAATGTGGAAGTGTTGGGGATCTCTATGCCCAGAGACACGGAGGAAATATTGGAGGTTCAGGTGCGACAGATGAGGAATCTAAAAGTGTTCAAACGAACACCACTAAGATGGACAATAATCCGGAGTGGACTGGGAAAATAAAAAGAACACAAATAACCTTGCGATAAAAAACGAGGAGCTCGATATCCGAGCAAACAAAATAAATAAGCAGTTACACTTATCTAACTCCCGTTGTGGAGTAAACAAAAGGAAGAGAAAAAGAAAAGAGAAAAATAAAAGAACCCTAAATCTTAGGGCAAGAGCACTCGTAGGTTTGAGTGGAAAACAAAGACACCAAAACCTCTGCTCTGAAATAAGAGAGCGAAAGACCGCACTTAACTTTTTCTAAATTGTACGGCTAACAAGTCCCGCGTTGAGAAGCAAAGCGGTCGATAGCACGCACAACTCCTATACCTTTACCGGCTAGAATGTTACATAAAATAACATGAAAGCGACGAGAAAAAGAGGAATCGGGGTATAAATAGTGAGCGGAAATGCAGGACAGGTGAACTCACTAATCACCGAGGCGAAAGCAAAACCAGATGCAATGTGGAACACAGAAAAATCTGATAGATTACAAGTAAATGGAAAAAAGGAATACTTAAGTGCGGAGATAAGGGAAGGAAGGCGCAATCCATGACAGGAAGTCTTTTTTTTTTTCTCGCCGATGCAGAGTAAATGGTAAATGGACTGCACTTATATAGCGCCTTTATCCAAAGCGCTTTACAATGACCATGCAAGGTGCTAGCCTGCTCATTTGAGAGCAATTTGGGGTTCAGTGTCTTGCCCAAAGACACTTTGACATGTGAACAGGAGGAGCCGGGGATCGAACCGCCAACCCTGCTCTACCTCCTGAGCCACAGCCGCCCCAGTAAAGATTGTTTGTATCTTGTGCTAATTCCCTACGCCTTGTGACTTCGGTCAGAGCTACGATTCTTAACATCCTCCAAAGGCGGTGATAAGCACTCGCATGCAGTATCCGCTGAAAGCGTTGATATTTAAATACGGGTATCGTTGTTTGGATATTTTGCTAGGGCTACACTTTGCAGTTGTTTACGTTTAGCAAATATCATTTGCGGTTAAGCATACGGTGCTGCCGCGTTTATTTTGTTCACTCCAGCGAAACATATTCTATGTGGTGAACAGGTTTGTATACAGCAAGTACAGGTTTGTATCCTTCTGTATTTTCACTGATTCCAGATCTATCCTGGGCATGGGTGCACCCCAGTGAGATTTGGTTTCCTACAATCTGTGAGCTGAGGGCTCCGGTAATTGATTCTAAGTCTGTCCTGGCTGCAATTGCGCCCCAGTAAGACTTTTCCAATCGGTGAGCGCGGACGCTACATCGATTGGTCTGTGTGGCAGAGCAGCGCATGCGCTACACTCCCTGCCCCGGCTTCCTCTACTCAAATATGCCCGCCATGTTTTGTGTCCTCGGGTGCTCTTGTGCACGGAATGTGGGGGAGCCATGGATATAGCTGATGGGCACACCCGGTGCTGCCTGTGCCTCGGCCTAGGGCTCCTGCAGAAGGCGTTCTCAGACCCCTGCCCATGCTGTATGGGTATGTCACTCGAGAACAAACAGGCCCGGTTGGATGTGTTCATGTCCCACATGCCCTCCTTGGCAAGCTTCTGCTGGTGGCCCCCAGGTGGCCAATGAAACCCTGGTTTACAATGCTCCTTAGCCTTGTTTACGGATCGCCCAGGGAACTCCTGATCCAGATAGATCTGCTGTCGCAACAAAACGGCTCTTTTTGGCACTCTCACACACTGAGAAACCCAACCCTTTGTTAACAGGGTGCAATTTCCCCGTCCTGCGGACGCTACTCAACTCCAGAGCCCCCTCAATGAGGAAGGTCTATGGATATATGTGGCAACTGTTCTGCACATGATGCTCACAAAAAAGCGCAGATTTTTTGCAGTCCTTGCTTGATCACGGCAAGGCAGCCAGCACACTGAAGGTCTATGCTGCTGCCATATTCAGCAGGCATATCTGATTGCACAACGAGCCTGCAGGGAGCCATCACTTTGTTAGCTGGTTCCTGAGGGGTGTCCGGCGGCTGAGACCTGCGAGGTTTCTGGTGGCTCGCTCCTGGAATCTCCCCTTAGTGTTGCGAGCACTCCCGGGTCAGCCCTATGAGCCTCTTGAGATGACCAGCCTTAAATGGCTTTCCTTTAAGATGGCATTCCTTCTAGCAATTGCGTCGGCTAGGCGCGCTGCGGAGCTCTGCGCTTTCTCTATCAGCGCAGAGTGTCTAAGGTGGAGGCCGGCTGACTCAGGAGTCACACTGCGACCCAATCCATCTTTTTTGCCCAAAGTCTTTTTGGCATTTCACATTAACCAGCCGATCGAGCTCGCTATGCTTCGCCCCCCACCAGGCGAGGACAAGGAGGATGCACACTTGGTATGTTCAGTGCGTGCTCTGTGACGCTACGTCGAAGCTACCGCTTCCATCAGATGTACAGGGCAACTCTGTTTTTGCTATGGTAAAACTAAAGGGAAAGCGCTCTCAGCTCAGAGCCTCTCTCGTTAGTTAGTGAAGGCGATAGCTACAGAGTATGAGGCTAGTGATAGGCCCTTGCCTATGAATATCTAGAGTAGGTCAACAAAAAGTATGGCTACTTTATAGGCAGCCCTGGAAGGTGTACCGCTTAATGAGATTTGTGAGGTGGCGACTTGGGCGCCCCCCTGCACATTTTCGAGGTTTTATCACGTCAACGTGGTGCCGGGTTAAATGGTCATGGTTGACGACCCTAATGGTAGGAGGAACGAAATAGAATGAAGGTTAGAATGAAGACTAGAATGAAAGTTCTATGAGTTCCGGATGACTATTAGGGGTCATGGTCACTCGGGACCCTTTAAGGGCGAGAAAGGTTCTGAGGATGTCCGCATTGATGTGCCTCCCTTTATAGGGAGGAATTACGTCACTACGTAGAGGTTATGTCCATGACAAATGTTTATATAAGAGTCTCAATGCATCTGGCACCTAGAAGGTTCAATCGTGGTTGACGACCCTAATGGTCATCCGGAACTCATAGAACCGTGATTACAGTGTCTAGTGGTGGATGGGCTATGGAACTGCCGGTCAGCTGTCCAGAAAGCTGACTTCATCACTGCCTATGCCAAGATGAAGTCCCTCCACTTCCTGGCTCTCACTGAGACCTGGATCACTCCAGATAACACGGCCACTCCAGCTGCTCTGTCTGATGGCTACTCCTTTTCACACACCCCAAGGATGGCACCCCTGTAATTCTACTGAGTGACTTCAACCTCCAGCCAGAGAGCTCCCAGTTATCCAATGTCGCCTCACTCTACCAGACCCTCAACCGCACACAGTCCCCATCGCCTGCCACCCACAAGGCTGGTAACCAACTAAACCTTGTATTCACCAGGAGCTGCACCACCTCTGAACTCATGGTGACTCCCCTCCCTGTATCGGACCATTTCTTTATTTAATTGTCTTTTCTCCGACCCATTCTCCCCAAACTTCTCTAACAAGCTACCCTCTGTAACTTTCAGAAGAATTTTCCGCACTCGCTCGCGCTCCTCTCTCTCTACCTCTGCTCTCTCTGCACTTCCTCCTCCTGCATATTTTGTTAATTTTCCTATTGATGTTGCGACCTCCACCTTTAACTGCTGCCTCTTTCAGTCTCTTGACTCACTATGTCCTCTTGTCTCCAAACCAGCTCGATCATCACCCCCCTGCCCGTGGCTGATGGATTCTCTCCGATCCAGCAGAACCACGCTGCGAGCTGCTGAGAAAAAGTGGAGGAAATCCAGATCCCCAGATGATCTGGCCTCGTATCACACTCTGCTGGCAGCCTTCACATCAGCAACCACATCTCCTGGCCACGTTAGGCACTGGCCGTCTCCACCCTTGGGCCGACCGCCTGCAGCAGTACAACTTCCACCTACAGTTCACGCCAGGCCGGGACAACGTGGTGGCTGACCAGCCGTCACGCTCAATCCCCAACCCACCCTCAGACCCACCTTTGGCCCCCGAACGGGACCAGGCCGAGCACGACCTCGTCCAGCTCCCACAGACCCCTTCAGGAGACAGTGTCGCTGAGGGAGCTCCAGGGACGAACTGTCGTGCTGGAACGATACCTGCAACGCTTGCGGGCTCTGCATGCAGCCCACCCATGCAGCCGTTGGACTGGCCATCCCAACCCTGGGAGCACCTGCAACTCGACATCTGTGGCGAGCTGCATGGGGTACCGCATCACCAGCGTTTCCTCGTCGTGATCTACGACCTGCACTCTAAGTGGCCAGAGGTAACACCTGTGGGTTCGGTCACAGCCAAGGTGTTGATCGACATTGTGGACTCCCTGTTCGCGCGTTGGGGCCTGCCCAAGAAGATCACGACAGACAATGGTCCCCAAATGGTCTCCCATGAACTGTCCTCCTATCTGGAGGGGAAAGGGATCGGGCACGTGGCACTAACTGAGTATCACTCCTAGGTTCTGTGAGGGGGGAGTAAACGTTACATCTGGCACTGCTGCGTCAATGCAATGTTATTCATGCGCAATGTTATTCGGTTGACATGACCGGATCTGCTTTCGTTGTGTGTTGTTGTTGTTGTTAATTAAATGGAGTACGCTCCAACGTTAGCTCCGACCTCAGTCTCCACTATTCCTAGAAATCCTACATAACAGTACCCTTCTCCAAGTAGGGTATAGCCTTAGAGAACATGGAGGGAGGGTAATGTTTCCATAGGTAATGAATGGGCTCAATTAATTTTGTTTTGTGTTAATTAATGTTTTAATTAGTATCGTTAAGATTTTGAATCACAGCCCTCTGCACACATAGTAAAATTATAAGGTTCTGTATGAGTAGTATGGGTAGTATAAAATTTTGTAAGGGTAGTATAAAACTAGATGCATTTACAAAGATTGTAAGAAAGAGAAGAACAATAGAAACAACAGTACTTTGCATGCTCATTAATATTGAAGAGTACAAAACACTTTCAATTACGTTGTGTAATCAAAAAGATCTTACTGACAATTCTTGGTCCTGAGGCGTCAAATCTTTCAGCACAAATTCAGTACACACATCATCCATTTAGCCATTTATATTATTCATGACTAAACTTTACTTTTAAACTTAACTGACTTGAAATCAGTCTGAGTGCTTGCAAACCCCAACCTATTTGCATTTGCTGTTGAGCTTGCATGTCCTCGTGATCTTTTTTTAATGCACCAAAAATAAACGTGCACTGAAAGTCAAGGGGTGCGTCTCAATATTGTTCACTCCTCACCTCCTTTCCTCCACTCGTCTCCTACAAAGACGGGTGCAAAATAGCCTGTAAGTTTCAAGTACACGTATTTGCAAGTACAGTATACAATGTACCTGACATTGCGGTTTGCTTCGATACATTAATTAATGTGTAACCATCATATGTAATGCAGATGTCATCAGCAACATTAAATTAAAACACAAAGTTCAGTTTCCGGGGCACGGAAGAGAGAATGTGGTAGTGGAGGAAAGGAGAGTGCATTTTTCGAGTATTGGGATGCACCCAAGGTGTAACCTTGCAGATTAGCTGTTTTCACCAATGTTGGCGATTTATAATGAAATTCACATAAAATAGTAAAACATGATCTAACTACAAAGAATAAGAACAACAATCAAAGGAACCAACAAGAAAGAGCAGTCTTCCCTCGCATGAATGAGCAAATGTTTTAGCAATCTTGGGCTCGTTTAACAAAAGTTTTGACTTGCGAGCTGAGATAAACCAGCTTTGTAGATAAACCTGCTACACTTCAAAATGCATAGATATGCTTATTAATACAGTCTGAATGTCATGCGACCAGCTGCTTTTAAGGTGTATGTCTAGCATTTGTTTTTGGATAGTTTTGGAACACATTCATTCTATTTTTCATTATGTTCCACAGCACAGGAGGTTTAGGGCTTAGCCTATGCCCCTAATATCAGATAAGAGCTCAACAACCACATCAGTAACAACTTCAGTTGGTGGCCCTCATATGCTTGTTTTTGATGTTATATAGTAGCAAAACAAGCATATGAGGGCCACCAACGGATGTGTCATGGAAACAATTTATCAGAATTGTATTGACAAATCAGAATTGAGTATTACTCCATATTTGCCTATACAATTCTGATAAGTGGTTTCCACACATAAACACTTGATTAGGTCTTTAAAGAGATTCAAGAGAATTTACATCAAACATACTGTGATAAACAAGAGCACCCTGTACAGAGATCACTTTGGTGGAGGTACACATGAAAGTAATCACATTGCAGATAGAGAGCGTTCATTTGTTGATTATCTTAATGTGCCTTAATTAACGAGTTACATCTTTTGCAGTGGATTGAAAAGCAAATACAGTGTAGTGTAGGCCTAATTCCAAGCAAACTACTTGCGCAAAGGTTATTACTTTAGATATGCATCCTGTCTTAGACTGCTTGCTTTTTGGTGTGATTTAAGTTGCATCACCTCCAAATGAATAAATAATGCATAGGAGACTACAGTACAATATGAAGACCCGTGTTTATATGTCCACATAGACCGCTGCGATGGAAAGTGTAGCATGTTATAGTGATACATTATGAGCAAAAAAATACTTTCATTTTTGATTCACCTAAAAGGGTTGCGCTTTACTCTTTTTGTGGCTGTTGGTGCAGTATCAGTATAAAAGGCAGCATTCCCCTCTACATGCGCTGCTACTGTTTGAAGACACAGCAATGACTCTGATGGTATAGCTGGTATGTGGCGAGAGTGAAACGAGATATTATCATAAGTTTAGAAGTAGTTCATAAATGATTAACATTTTTAACTTTTTTGTAAGGGATATAAGAAACTTATCTCTGTAGGGTGGGCGCGATCACGAAGAAGATTTTATTAGCAATTTGCCATCAATGAGCATGTGACGCATTTTTGTGAAACACATTTTTACAAAAAATGCGATCTGCAAGTGAAAATCCTTGCAAATCGCTTTTCTGAAACAAGCCCTAGGTTATCCTTTTTGAGATATGTTTGGCCTGATGGTGGTGCAAAAGGAAAGGTCATGGGGGTCACCAAAATCAACAGATTTCTTCCTCTTGGGAACATGAGTTTGCCCAGCAAATTTTATGGCAATCTCATTACCTTTCAAGATGTGTCGAGCAAAAGTTGAAGGTTTGGCCTGATGGTGGCGATAAAGGAAAGGTCGTGGGGTCACCAAAATCAGGTTTCAGTGAATTTCAAGGCAATCTGGCCATTACATTTCCATCTTATCAAGAATGGATGGACGGATGGACAAACGGACAGTTGTGATTACATAACCTTCTTGGTGGAAGTAATTAAAGAGGATGGGGTATTTCCTTTCTCTGGATGGAAGATACATTTGAGGACAATGTCTGATATTCCATGGAGAGAGAAGGGTCTTCTTGGCTTCTTCTCAGCAGAGCGAATGCCAAAGAAGATCCTGATAAGGGTCTAAGGCAATGCAATGGGATTGTACCAAGAGTAAATTACAGCTTAATCTAGTCCCACCCCCCAATTCCCACAGAGATCCATTCAAATGCAGAGAGATTATAGGGAGGCAGTGTAGTATAATGGTTAAGGAGCTGGACTTGTAACCAAAAGGTTGCAGGTTCGATTTCCAGGTAGGACACTGCCGTTGTACCCTTGAGCAAGGTACTTAACCTGAATTTCTTCAGTATATATCCAGCTGCATGAATGGATAAATGTAATCAGAAGTTGTGTAAGTCGCTCTGGATAAGAGCGTCCGCTAAATGCCTGTAATGTAATGTAATTATAGTATCGCTTGTAAGAGTACCTGAAAACAAGATATCAAGAGTCTTTTGATATCTTTTTATACCCAGTCATGATAGCATCACCTGTTTACCTGTGGAATGTTTTTTTAAACTTCCCAGTCTTTTTTGCCCCTGTCTCAACTTTTTTGGTGTTGCAGGCATCAAATTCGGAATTAGCGTATATTTACAAAAATATATATTTCATTTGTACTGTTTTCAATTAAATATATGTAAAAAATAATTTACAATCACTGCTTTTATGTGCATTTTACATACGGTCTAAACCTTTTTGGAATTGGGGTTTGTACATTAAAGTAACTGTTTCTCTCCTGCAATTCATTACAACGGTGTACTTTTAGGGTTAACGCTAAACCTGTTCGGTATCAGGAGATGTTAGTGTCATGAATCACGCCTTCTTTACGTTATCTCCGCGCTTAGTATTCCTTTTTTTTACCTGTAATCTATCGGATTTTTCTGTGTTCCGCTACGGGTTTTGCTTTCGCCTCGGTGATTAGTGAGTTCACCTGTCCTGCATTTCCGCTCACTATTTATACCCCACTTCCTCCTTTTCTTGTCACTTCTATGTTATTTCATGTAACATTCTAGTCGGTAAAGGTATAGGAGTTGTGCGTGCTATCGACCGTTTTGCTTCTCAACACGGGACTTGTTAGACGTACAATTTATAAAAAGTAAAGTGCGGTCTTTCGCTCTCTTATTTCAGAGCAGAGGTTTTGTTTTTTTTGTTTCCCACTCAAACCTATGAGTGCTCTCGCCCTAAGGTTTAGGGTTCTTTTATTTTTCACCTTCCTTCCTTTTGTTTACTCCACAACAGGAGTTAGATAAGTGTAACTGCTTATTTCTTTTGTTTGCTTGGATATCGAGCTCCTCACTTTTTATCGCAAGGCTATTTGTGTTCTTCTTATTTTCCCTGTCCACTGTGGATTATTGTCCGTCTTAGTGGTGTTCGTTTAGAGCCCTTTCTACACCCACCTACCAGCAACCCATATTATATGCACATGCTTCAAATACAAACAGCAGGATGGCTGAAACAAATTAGACTAGCTCATAAACATAAATGACCTCCACTGTGACATATAGTGGTCTCCCTTCTGTTCTGCAATGGAGCTTGCAAATGGACCTCTTCCACAACACTATGCCAGAGAAGGAAGGTATATTTCAGTGGAATAGACCTTACACATGGTTTTGGTCAAAGTGAGTATCTCACCCTGATGCAGCAGAGCTTCTGAACCATGCAAAACCCCACAGGCGGTTCCTTTCAGGTGTTCCTCTACTATACAGTATATCACATTCGTACAGGTCAATTATAAAGCACATGTGATAAGTTTAGCTCAAAGCCAGAAGCTCAGGCAACTGAACCACATGCAGGTTTCTCTGTGCAGTGCCGGGTCACATGACAGCACACACTAATAGCTCTTTGTATAACACAATGTGATAGCAGTGGTCACAGGCTATCACACATACAGGGTTGGACTGCTCTAAACAGAAGGCCTCAAAGGAACTCAAGCAAAGCGATCAAACCAAGCATAAGGCCAGTAAGCAGCATGAGGTGTATAACACATACATGCAAAGTAACAGACAGCAGTGAGAATCCTAGAGGCCTTGTGTGCTGGCCATACTGTGCATAATATCTGATACACAGCAACAGGGTTGCATGCAACAGGGTTGCGTGCAAAAAGTCAAATAAAAAAGTGCATTGGGGACAGTTCACCTGAAGTAGCCAGCACTGTTCTGATGAGTCTGCAAGCAATAACCTAAAGCTAAAATTTGCTACAAGTGTAAAGGGTTTATTGATAGTTTGGAGATTCACACGCAAAGATGGGGAGATCAGAACAAGCCTACTCACAACCGTGAAGACCAATAATTTAAGGCTTAAACAGCCAAAATGAAAATCAACCCACGAAACCGGACGGACTAGAAAACTAGTAATTAACAACTAAATCACCCGAACACAAATAATAAACAAGAACTGAAAACTTAGTAAACAAAAGAACACCCTCAGCTCCCTTAGCTTAGAGCCGGAGCTGTGCAAAACCAAAACGAAAGTACAAAGAAAGACCATCTCAGAGAGAACAGCAATGTACTAATAATATAGCACAGAATGCTACAAAGCAGAAAATAAATTCTATACCCGATTAAGAGCAAAAAGCAAGTCCCTCCTGAACATAAACAAGTTAATATCAGGAGGTCGTTAAATACCTGGCTATACCTGGCTATACATGGCTCGAATGAAATGTCGAAAGACAAACGAGCACCAGAGAGGCAGAAGTGAGGAACTTAAGTACCCCGCAGGCAGAAGCGCAGGTGAAAACAAAAATGACGGCTGCAAACCACGAAACGAAACGTGGAAAAAATCAGATTGATTCCCAATCGTGAAGGCAGGACGAGAGCCACAAAAGAAAAGAAAACAGCCACGAACCACTACAACAAGAGAATGATTAATTAATTAAGGTTACTTGAGACCTTTCCGACCAGAAATCACACAAATAAATTATGGACACAAGGAATAAGAAAATTATATTTAAATTTTAAGTACTAAAAAACAAAACACTACATTTTATCCAAACAAAATTTTTATTTTCAACTCAAATATTTATACCTCCAGTATATGAATTCATAATATTATAATATAATGCATCAAGGACACAATTTTTTCTCTACAACAGTTAGAGGTGAATGTTGCAGCCTTATCCCAACTTCTATACATTTGAGTACTTAATTTATTAAGTATTACTATGCTTTCTGAAGTTAATCTTTTTTTAAACATGTTTTATATATTTAATGGGAGATTAAAAACCTTCCAGGAGCCTAGAAAGTGCATTGAGTGACAGAACCACCTGTTAATCCAGAGGATCTAGAGATAGGTAGATAATTTTTGTGATAAAACTACCCTGTCAAAGATGCAGTACTATATGAGTGAAGTTATTGTATTATAGGATTGCACAGGAGGTTAGAGGAGAGGAAAACTATGTCTTTGTATCGCTCTCTGCGGGTGTCATCCAAGGCCAACGTCTTGCAGAATTTCTCAGCAGTCACATAAACATCACAAGCAGTAATTCAAATAAGGTTTGAGCAAATGTGTTTGAATGGTTTTGTATATCAAAGAAGGGATAATTTCACCATCTGATACAATGCCTGCGATCATCAGCTGTGGGAAGCAGCTCACAGTCCACTGCCTGCCTAACGATTTTCACTGCATTGCAAACAACAGCAACTCACAGAGCTGCGGGGGCTGTTGTAATGTACTAAGTTAAGAACCACAGCACAAAGATACACTGAGTGTGGTTATAGTAACCACCCATTATATGCACCATTACAACCGTATGGTTATATTATGATAAACAGAATGCATTGTACGATGGTCATTAGGCACTGGCATAGGGACTGCCATGGCTAGCCTTCATATAAACAGGCTTCCCACACTGATGAAACAGCCTGTGAACCTTGTTGTTGCGGTACATTTACTAGGTTCAGGCCTTTCTTTGGCTGTTGATAGAAGGGGGTTGTACTAATATAGTAGAGTTGTGTACAATGCTACAAAATCAGGTACAGGCTCTTAAGATGGAAAAGGCCAGTGCACCTTTGTATAATCCAGCAAACCCATCAACCACCTGTGGAGTTCACACACTAAAAATAAGCAGTATAAAGCTCATGAGCATGTGTATGCTTACTGTTTGCTGAAGATACAATGTCTTATGTGATATTTTATGAGGAAAAGAAGTACTTTTTATGTCATGTGCTCAAAAGTATGCATGTATGTAGGGACAGTATGCAAAGCCTATCTTATGATAGAAATCATATAATCAGCCCACTTAATTTTGTGGAAGAGTTACATTTAGACGGAATTCCTTTGCTGTGGAGGGGGAACCTTTGAGAAACCCACTCTGGACCCACATACTGTATTTAGTATGGTCAATGCTATAAAGGTGGAGCATTCTACACTACACGGCTTCTCTGTATTATGCTTTGTTTTGATTTGTAGTTTGATTTGCAAGAACTTTTGTTCATTTTAGAATATAGCACAGTTCAACAACACAATGCAATCTTTTAAGCCTTGCTTTGACTAGTAGGCAGCAATGCTAAGAAATCTAAAGGAAAATAATCTGTATCTGTTGTGTCTCAATAGACAAATATAATATGATACTTACTGGCAAGAACCTGACAAGAATCACAGGTTAGATTTTATCTATAGGTTCAGATATATAAAAAAACAACAATGCCATGGTCGGTGAAAGACCACTCAGTTACTACACGTGCATTGATTCTATATAACAAACTGCCAGTAGATGAAAGACTCAAAGACTGCCATTTCATGTGCATCATCAAGTCTGTGGTTTTATTTTAACTAAAACATTACAATATAATGGCTGAGGTGTTTACATTCTACAGGAAGAACCTGAAGGGGACTGTGGCATATAATCTTGCCGAGAGCTATGCTCCAGGAAGGGGGCCGGGCCTCAACGTCTCATGAACAGAGCTGTGTAGTTTTCTTCAAAATAATGTGTACAATTTCATAGTGGTAAGAAACTCAACAAAGAATAACCTGTCCATCTCCAATTCCATACATACAAACCAATCACCACACAGACTCCATGACTATATTTCTCTGTAAAAATGTATTTGGGAACAGTATTTTGACATGTTGAGAAAATGTTAAACTGTCAGAGTCACATGAATCAACTACACACACTACTTGGTACAGGATGTAATATTTAATTATATATTATATATTTCCCCCAGTGAGGTTGCTATGTTTCCCCCTTCATTCATTCACTTCACTGTATTCATTATGTACATTTGTAATAGGCCTTGGATTCCTTACAGTAAATTAGTACCTTAAAGTGATGAACAAATCCACAAACGTCTTGTCATTAAATGTGAAGATTGCAGTTTGTAATACAGTTTGTAATCAAGTATTCAATGTCTGTCATGCTCAGGCTTTATGTCATACATATGTTTTCCAGCTACAATGACTAATCATTGGTTATGACTGGTTACATGTTTTAATCACACTGGATTTGACAATGAAATGTAAACAAGAAGGGTATTCCAGTAGGAGATGATTGATTGCAGATCAGCTGACTGACATGGGCAGCATGCCCCTACCAGAAAGGAAGTGAAAGGAAGATTCAAGTTCATTTTAACTTCAGTGCTTTGTTGTATTCAAGTAGTCCTCTGAGGCTCTGGTTCTGGGAGGCTTTCTGCACTGACTGTGTCCTGCCACCAGCCCTGGGGGTCCTCAGCCGTTGGAGTCTCCCTCCGGGGCCGATGGATCAGTGGTCGCCACCCACTGTTTGATGTAGTTGGTGTGGAAGCTCTCACCCAATACAGGGGCATCAATCTTCTCCCTCACATCTGGGTCAGACTGCACTGGGCTGCTACAGTCCGACTCCTGGAAGCCGCTGTCAATGGTATCCATGTCGAGGGCCACGGGTGGATAGCCATCTTCTGAGTGCTCGGTAAAGCTGAAGGACTCCAGGGAAGACTGGTCCAGCTCCTGGACGTCGTTGCGCGGAGGTGGCTCCAGATAGTCAAGCAACGGGCGAGAGGAGGCGCCCTCGGAGGCCTCCGCCCCTCCTGACACGCAGCCTCCAGAAATCACGGCTTCCCACCTGCAATCGGCAGCCAGAAGGCCCAGCGCCTCGCTGGCCGCGCTCCCTCCGGGGCTGAAGGGCGGGTAGATAAAACGGCCTCCGCAGCTCCCGCTGCAGGGGTCCCGGGACCTTCCCAGGCTTTGGCTCTCCTCTTCCAGCACCATCACTGTGCTGATGGAGATGTGTCCAGCAGAGCCGTCCGGGCCCTGGCTACAGTTGCCATCCTCCGTGCTCTGCTCGGAGGAGTTGCGCGACGCCAGGCCGAGAAAAGGACAGCTGGTCGTACTGGTGCCGTCCTCTCCTTCCCCCTCACAAAGCCTCTCCAAAGATTTTCTCTGCTTCTCTTTCACAACTGAAACAGCCATGCTCCTCTCCAGGTAATCAGACTCGCTGAAGGTGAATGCAGGCCCCACCCATTTCTGCAATACAACACATGCAAGAGTGAACACAGGGGAGCAGTCTGCTGTTCATCAATGCAGGGAACAGGAGACAATAAGGGGAAAACATGGCTGAAAATATGATTTCGTGCTTAAATAGTCTCTTCGCCAGTAGAAAAGGAAGTTTGCAAAAAGTCTGCCACTAGTATTTTGCATTCAGAAAATTTCAGAACACTTGCTTGTTCAGTCTTGTTCAGAGTTTTGCCGATAGACATTTTGGTAAGTCTTCAATATCGGATTTTTAGATATGGCTCTAGAAGTCACATATGGTTTTCTTTCAAAAGCAAAAGCATAAAATGACCAGAAATTCTGCCACTCTGGATGCCAGTGTCATGAATATGGCCATAAGTTGAGCATGAAAGAATCTTGCTGGTCTTGTGCATTCAGACTGTGTGCCTTCTGTTCAGCTAAGCGGTCAATATATGAACAGACAATATTTAAGTGCTTAAATTTATAACAAATGAATCAGTCCTCTGGCTAGATTAAGACATGCTGTAGTAATAAGCATGTATATGCATATTGCCATGTAGATAAACCTGCTACACTTCAAAATGCATAGATATGCTTATTGTGCTTATATACAGTCTGAATGTCATGCGACCAGCTGCTTTTAAGGTGTATGTCATGTCTAGCATTTGTTTTTGGATAGTTTTGGAACACATTTATTCTATTTTTCATTATGTTCCACTGCACAGGAGGTTTAGGGCTTAGCCTATGCTCCTAATATCAGATAAGAGCTCAACAACCACATCAGTAACAACTTCACTTGGTGGCCCTCATATGCTTGTTTTTGATGTTATGTCGTAGCAAAACAAGAATATGAGGGCCACCAACGGATGTGTCATGGAAACAATTTATCAGAATTGTATTGACAAAGCAGAATTGAGTATTACTCCATATTTGCCAATACAATTTTGATAAGTGGTTTCCACACATAAACACTTGATTAGGTCTTTAAAGAGATTCAAGAGAATTTACATCAAACATACTGTGATAAACAAGAGCACCCTGTACAGAGATCACTTTGGTGGAGGTACACATGAAAGTAATCACATTGCAGATAGACAGTGTTCATTTGTTGATTATCTTAATGTGCCTTAATTAACGAGTTACATCTTTTGCAGTGGATCAAAAAGCAAATACAGTGTAGTGTAGGCCTAATTCCAAGCAAACTACTTGCGCAAATGTTATTACATTAGATATGCATCCTGTCTTAGACGGCTTGCTTTTTGGTGTGATTTAAGTTGCATCACCTCCAAATGAATGAATAAATAATGCATAGGAGACTATAGTACAATATGAAGACCTGTGTTTATATGTCCACATAGACCGCTGCGATGGAAAGTGTAGCATGTTATAGTGATACATTATGAGCAAAAAAATACTTTCATTTTTGATTCACCTAAAAGGGTTGCACTTTACTCTTTTTGTGGCTGTTGGTGCAGTATCAGTATAAAAGGCAGAATTCTCCTCTACATGCGCTGCTACTGTTTGAAGACACAGCAATGACTCTGACGGTATAGCTGGTATGTGGCGAGAGTGAAACGAGATATTATCATATTGGGGCAACTGACAGCCAGAAGGCATTATGTTGTTTTGTCAATCTAAGCACCAAACAAAAGCATACACACGCAACGGCACCTTACATTTTTATTTGAGATTAATAATAAGATAATATAATGCAGCGTAAGACAAATGTTTATTATATGCAATATTGTATATTTTGGGAAATGTCTGCATTTTAAATGTAAAAGTATAGTGATATATTAATGCAGTACTTGTCAAAGCTGGTCACGAGGACCACCACACATGCAGTTTTCTAGAGGAGTTTCAATCATTACATTACATTACAGTTATTTGGCAGACGCTTTTATCCAAAGCGACGTACAATAAGTGCATATTGAAGGTCATAGACACAATCTACAAAGCAAATCCAACAAAGCACAACTTTCTCACAACGTAGGAGCTATCGCTAGTAGTCAACAGAATCAATTGTGATTGTGCTAATAGCTGAATCTGAACTGAACAAAAACTTATTTTACTGGTCCTCTATGATGATTCTGCCGTGAAAAAAATTAACTAATAGTTGGTTACACTTTCAGAAATACAAGTTAAATTTTCCCAAATGTACACTGAAAGTACAATAAAGTTCTATTTGGGTACTAATAAGTACCTTTTCAAGCAAAAAAGGCACAAATTAATTATGTATTGCCAGCTGGGGGTTCAATTTTATGTACACAACTGAAGTGTTTGAACATTTTTAGGTACTTTTCATCCCTTTTTTTCTGGAGAATGTAGAAAAAAACTCATGACATTTACACAAAGTCATATCTGTAACTGAATGAAGAGCTGCTACTTGCCAAGTTACTATACCAAATCTATATAAACATTCAACAGCATAATAGCCAAACTGGAATGAATGTACCCCCTGAACCAAGGTGTAAGAAACATACCGTCATTAAATGACTCTAAACCAGTCGCATGTAAGAGCATGCTGCTCACAAGCTTCAGAGAACAGACGTCATAAAGAAAACTGAACACATTCACTGAAGGTGAAGTCAACTTGGTTTTTTTCCTCAGTGTAATATTGCCCTCTGCTGGCACCTCTTACAACAACAGTGTTGAATTGTTTCACTTTGACAATCTTTTGTTCAGCTGCACACACTTGTGTGCGCTTTGCGTTTTCAGAAAACCCACAACTGCAATAATGTTCAGAGAACTCAATATAATAAAGTGTGCTCTATCATGAAAATGTTCATGCTGAAAATATCATTAGTATTATGACTATTCTCGTATGATGCTGAAAGTCTAATGCAGTCTAATTTCCCTGTACTATTTCCCTTGTGTAAATATATGACAATAAATATGATTTTTTTAAATAAAAACATTAGTAAAGATAATGGGTGGTCCCCCTGCCATCTTGACATTCTGGAAAATTTGTCAAATTACCCCACTAAAACTGTAAACAGCAAAGAATAACTCCTGTGCACTGACGTTCACACGTGTGCTCAGTTGACAGCTCATGGTATTTTCCGTTTGGGTGCGAACTGCTCTGATGGCTGCCTTTCACTGTGTTGGAGCAGCTCTACCCACAATTTCCCCTCATTCGCCGTGTCTGCGTGCACATCTGTTTGAGAACCCGACCCCCCCCCCACCACCACCACACAGCCCGCCTGCCTCTTCACCCTCATGCTCTGAAATACGTCAGAAACACCTTTCGTCTTACCTTGAAGTCCCCCTCGTAGGCGTGATACAGGGGTCTGAAAAAGAGCTCCGGGCTGGGGATGTACACAAACACTTTCCTTAGCCAATATTTTCTGTGAAGAGAGAAGGACACACACAAGCACAAAAAGAGTTGTTTTAAGCAACTCACAATCTGGTGACAGACATCATTCCCCAACACCAGAGAGGCAGGACATTGTGAATCATAATAGCAGTAAGGTGAGGAGAGGGAGAGAGAGAGAGAGAGGGTGAAGGTGATTTGCTGAAGGTTTTGGAACACACAGGAATTCAGAGGGTGTGAAGAAAATTGAGGGCACACCCTGACCTCAGTTTGAACACATTATCTCATATATTTTCAAACAGTGTTTAATACAAGGGGCTTTCAAGACTGCAGAGGGGAAATCCTGACAAAAATGTGAAAGTTAGTGACTAATACAAAGCTCCAATATTGTGTGTTCCTGAGAAAGTATGCACTTTGGCGCTTATGAGCGAAGACAGAAGTTCACTAAGACGGGGAGTCAGATTTCAGAAAAATAATTTATAGACATAAAAGAAAAAAGAAATAGCCATTTGTTTTGAGTTAGGATTCAAGCAGGTGTTTTTAGTTTGAAAACAGTGTTTCTTTGATTATTATACAGTCTTCCACCACAAATTTTTTGGTAACTATTTTTGGTCTCCTTTTATGACAGGGTGAACATCAAGCCCTGATTTTACTCTTAGACAATGACTCTGAGGGTTGGGTTCCTAGCTAAATCTGGGACGGTGCAGATGCCCTGCAGTTACATAGAATTTTCATTCATCAGACCCATCCTGCCAGAGACTTTAAATGCTATGGCAGGTTTAGGCTAACTGGTTTCTAAAATAAAAGCCTCACATTCAAAGGCCCAGCTTCCTGCACCTGTGGGCCTTGCAGATTGCACTATGTCTCTGGTTCAGACACAGAGAGAAATGACTTGCAGCATTTGCGGTTTCTGTACGTAGGAGGCATAGCAAGGAAAAAGTGCATGACTAATAAAGCTCATTTTACAGGAGGTACAAAGACTAAACACCAAATTAACTTACAGACAGAGGCTCATTGAATTTCTGATAGACTGAAATGTCTCTCTGGTTCATAGACTCAAAATGCTGCTCACGGATTTGTAAAACTGCAAGCCTTTTTTAACCATCTGCACAATATAGGTTTAACATAACCTGGTGGCTTATTCCAGTAACACCGTCGTTCTCAGGCTTTACTTGATGATAGGCATTGGACACTGAGGGCCGGATTTACTAAACAGTAGCACTAGGTCAAAATCGCTATTAGGATGTAATTTGCGGGGATTAGGTCACTCTGCGACTTTCATTTTGATGCATAGTTAAATGTATTCCTGCATATGTATACCTGGAGTGAACACGCTAAAACAGGGTGGAGATTATGTAAATGATTTAACTTAAGTATTCCGTCTGATTTACTAAAGCATGCATTAATTGCGACTCTCCTCTTTGCGTGGGAATTTTTAGAACTCCTGAAAGCAGGCGGTAATTCTTGTGCACTGATAGAGCCGATATCTGACGCACAGGATGCTGGAGAAAGGTGTCGGGCTGTATACGCACATCCTTGGTCGGCAGAACGAAGAGGCTACATCTCTATTGCACAGCACTCGAAAGGAGACGGAAATTTTAATTGTTTCTACTAATCACTTCTCATTTATTTTCAGATAAACTACGAAATTATAGGCTATTTGTTTTATTGAAAGAATGAAATACACTCTATTGCAGTCATCAGCTAGTAGGCTATAGTATAAAAACACACTACTGAATTTAAACAATGTAGGCTAAACAATTGTTATGGCTATGCATTCAGTAGGTATAATGAATTGTGAATACAGTTGTACTTTCAGATGCTCTATGGTTAATCCGTGGCTATTCCTCCCACCCCCATGACTTATGTTGCAGGGATTTTTACTGTTATTCCACCTGTGTCTTTTACTCGCATTGGGTTGTGAAAGTTGAAAGTTTTTCTAAAAGAACGCCATCTTTTCTTTACAGCCTCTAATTTTACATGTGATGTTATTCAAAAATATTCTCCTCTCCGTTGGTGTTGCATATGCTATAATACGCCGTTGTGTACCTCGAAAATTAAAGTTTTATTTTTCTTGTGGTTATCTTGCTACTTGTGCCTGGTGTGTTCCGTATCAATTTCTTAGCGACTTGTAATCTGGACGGGTCATTGTTTTTCATCATTTTTATGGGGTGTCTACGACTGCAAAATTGCAAATTAAGGCATTTAATTTCTTTGATCGTGTAATTCAGACCAGTGATAGTAAATCGGTCATTAATGTGTCGGTATCTGCGGCCGCAACAGAGCCGCAATATAGCGAATCTTTTGCGCTGCGACTGTTAGCTTCAGTTAATCACTGATGCTCACCTTGTTACCAAGAAACACAGGAGACAGGGCGCCACAATCAGCAAGAGAAACCAATACTGCCTGTAATCCTTTCCATTATCTTCGTCACCTGGAATTAAATAAAAAAGATTGTAGCTCATGCTCTCTCTGTCTCTCTCACACAAACACAATATTGTTGTTATCCTCTTCCAGATATTCCAGTAAATAAGCTCCTCCCACTGAAGGCACCTCTGTATGATTTTGTATAATCTTGCTTTGTTCACTTGTTGTGTACCTTCACTTGCTCCTTTATGGCCAATTCAAAATAGTTGCTATTTTCTTAACAAAGTTTTTTATTGGGTTTTTGAGTGTGAGTCTTTGCTTGCTCTTTCTCTAATGACCAAACTGTTTCACCACTTAGCCAGGGCCAGAGAAAGATCTCACACTTCATTAATCAATACCAATTTTGACCTAAAATAGTTCTTACCCTTTGTTTTCCATTTGGCAGTAGGACTCCATTCACTCCAGAAACCAGTCTTAATTCTGTGTTCGTTGACTCTGGCCTGGACGGCCACTTCATAGTCCTTCCCACTCTGTAAGGCACTGAAGGGAATATCCAAGTACCATCTGTCTTCATGCACATAATGATATTTTGGTTTCTGTCAAGTCAAACGAAATATTATCATGAAAAATACACAGTGCAAGGTACATCCAATCCCTGATAGTTGCTTATGTCTGGGACTGCTTTGATGACCTGCACTGAAGCTGGCTTTAAACAATAACAGGACTAAATGAAGACACTGAGATTAATATGGGACCAGCTGAAAACTATACAATAGCACAGAGTATGTAATTATCTAGTATGAGATCAATGGGAGTTTACTGCATTATCAACTGCTTCCTTCAATGTTCACTACTCTGTACTGGAGGGTTTGTTGTATATCACATTCATTGGCTATTCAATACAGACAACATCATCCAAGTTATATTTCAAAGTATATACACATTTCACAAACTCATACTGCCCTCTGAAAACCAGGGCTCACCTTGACCATTTAACTCCAAACCTGTATGAAGTTTATGAAACCTTCGAATGACAGGATTAATAATTATATGGCTATCAGTGGCAGAGCTGCAGCATTTCTTACCATCTCACCCTTTATCCTGATCCCCACCCTGTAGATAAAGTAATCCCTTAAGTAATAACCGATCTCCTCTGTGTAGGCCATTTTCCATGAGACGTTGTAGCTGCTGTTACACACCGTCAGTGAAACGTTGAAAGGAGGCGATGGCTTAACTGTGAGGGAGATGTTAAAAGAATCGTTGGTCACACTGTTTCACATACAGCACCGACCTACAGCACAGACAACCAGCAGCAAAACAACACTATTACAAAAAGCCATGGGGATCTTCACTTCTCTAGAAAGCTATCAGTATTTCAGCAGAATTCATACAAACAACCTGCCCACTCTGAAGACAAATTCAGAAGAAGAAAAGTCATCAGTCAGTTAACACTGGTCAAGAAACTTTTACTACTTAACATTTTCATTATTTATTTCTGGAAAAATACTGAGATCTAAAACACATTTAGGAGCAATATGCAAAATAGCAACACATGCATGCAATGGAAATACTGAGAATAATGACCAGTACAGAGAGAAACAGATCTCTCCTGCTCATATATTTCTGGAGAACACAAAATGATAAGTTAAGCGCTAAAAGTCCCCCCTAGCCTATTTGTTCCTGATTGAAACTGAGAAATTCAACAAAATTTGGAGAAATAAGCCAACGACAGAGATAAAACTGAAAGTAAGATATCGCTTAAAGGAAACAGTTTGCTGGCTGAAGGTGAAAACTACTGTTCTCCACAAAATCTTTACTTCTTATTATTCCAGTTCTTCCGGACCTAATTCCTCCTACAGTTTCTAAGCAGAAAATCTTACAGCCATGAACGTTCCAGCCCATATTACATTACTTTAATTTCAGCGATGTAAATCTGCATCAGCTATGTGTACATCTATAATACTGTTGTGTAATGCAGGTGTACTTTCAAAGCATTGTACAGGTTTAATGATCGTCAAGCTGTAAACATATTATAATTATAATGTAGTCTACAGCTATACTGACACTTCAGTGCTCTTCAGGTACAATACTTCTGTAGTTTAATTCATTAAAAAACAAATAGTGTATTACAGTTATAATGTAGTGTTGTACCTGCATAATGACAGTGTATTGTGCAGGTATAATGGTACTATAGTGTATTACAGTTAATTTTTATTTTCTTTCCATATTTCTGTTATTCTCTGACTATTACTATTACGGGCGGCAGTGTAGTATAATGGTTAAGGAACTGGACTTGTAACTGAAAGGTTGCAGGTTCGATTCCCAGGTCGGACGCTGCCGTTGTACCCTTGAGCAAGGTACTTAACCTGCATTGCTTCAGTATATATCCAGCTGTATGAATGGATACATGTAATAAGAAGTATGTAAGTCGCTCTGGATAAGAGCATCTGCTAAATGCCTATAATGTAAATTACTGCTACCAAACCTACAACTACTACCACCACCACTACAACAACCACAGCCATGTATTACTGCTACCAAACCTACAACTACTACCACCACCACTACTACAACCACAGCCATGTATTACTGCTACCAAACCTACAACTACTACCACCACCACTACTACAACCACAGCCATGTAGCAGATGCTCCTGTCCAGAGGGACTTACACATCTTTTACATACAATTAATTCATCCAGCTGGATATTTACTGAAGCAATTCAAGTGAAGTACCTTGCTCAAGGGTACAACGGCAGAGTCCCAACTGGGAATCAAACGTACAACATGGGAGTTGAAAGCCTAACTGTTATGGTACACTGCTGCTGCTTCCACTACCATCACTACCCACTACTTTCAGTTCTGCAACTCAAGTACTTACTATACATATTGGCATTAAGAATATATTATCTTAACTATATCGCTTCAGCCTTTGGTAAGCGAACACGGTTTCTTCTGAAACTCTTTACTTACTTCTATTTTTGATTCGACACATATTTTTAATTCAGAAGCTTAGGTTTGTAACTTACTGTTGTCATATAGTGTCAGGGTTGTTGAGTCATTTGGTTCCCATTCACCATTACAGTCTTTGGCTTGTACCGTGCATTGTACCATTGCACCAATGGGAAACTCATCAGTATCCAGCTCCAATTTGCACCAGTGTTGGGGGGCTTTAATTTCACAGGTGACACGAATAGAATCATCCTCCTCCCTATGAAAATAATACAAGTATGACAAAACAATGGAATTAATTCTAGTTTCTAAATAAGAAGTGAACAGTTACCTTGTATTTAATCAAGAGAAATCACATTAGGATTATATTATTGGTATAAAAACATTTGACTTAGTTGCATTGTGTGAAACAAATGGTAAAGCAAATGGCGGTGGTCAATGTTCCTCCTGATAAGGTCTTGTTTTGTGGTCTTGTCTTTATTGCATCCACATCAACTTTGTGCACACATTTCCCTGACCACTTCTGTTTTCATAAACCATCAGTAGTTTTCTGTGGAATTCAGTTTGTGCTAACCACATGAGGAGAAAGTGTGCATTATTGTTCAGTAATATGAAGGTTTCGTGAGTTAATGTCTGCAAACACACGCATGCAGGTAATACCCTACGTGTTTCATTGTACAAGAATGGCACATTAAATGCTTCCCCAAATCTGTACTTTATTCTACAGACAGACAACCTGGCTGGGTGCCCATGGGCCAATGAACAGAAAGGTCTAGCTGATGTGTATATGTGTGGTCCAATGATCTTTAGAAGATACACTGGAGCGGTCGCTTTAGTGCCTGAAATGCTAGAACCGAGATTTTGAATTTAATGCCAGCCAATGTTGGTAGAAAACTTCAGTTTTGATTGGCAATCCACTAAAGAGTCCCAGAGCTATTTAGATATAATTATAAATTCCATGTTAATTATGACAAAATGACCAATGCCAATTTAGTCTGTATAAGAACTGTTGCTTTCAGGATAAAATAAGCATAATATCATAGTATTTGATTCTTTGATTCTGTATGTATAATTACTCAGAAACCAAAATTAGATTGCAGAGGGTCATTAATGTGCTTGCATAAGCCAGAATTGGATTTAAAGCATGTATTAATAAAGCCAAGTTAAAATGCATTAACTAAAACAGTAGTGGGTCTTGTGGAAACTTGTTAAACAAAACTTAGTTGACAAACCCTCCCAGAAACACTTCACTTTTTTCAAATTTCAGTCAGTCAGCCCTTGACCTTTAATGCTCACTCTTTCAGTTCCATGACTGCTGTCTGACATTTACAGGAGCGAAGCAGTCAATTGAAAAATACAGCCAAAATGTGCGGTCTGCTGCATATGTCTGCTGAAAGCACAGACGTGAGCAAACACAAAGCAAACACTTTCATAGACCAACGTACCAACACTCTGCCTCAAGGTAATAGTCGGAGGCAAGCCTTGGTCCTGAACAGGAGCAGTTCAGTGAAGAGATATAGTCTGTTGTGCAGTTAATATTGCAGGTGCAAGTAGCTGAAAAAATAAAGTCAAAACACTTGCTTGTGACAAACATCTGGCATCAGTTTCCTGTGGCAGTGAACTGAATATATTTTTTAATTGAAATAAGTAAACAGCAGAGGACTACATTCCTGTCAATGTGTGAATTAGAAATTTGTAGCTATGCATCACTGAGAAAAGAACACTGCCAGTACATCAGTCTAAAGAACACCACTGAAATTCACCCCCTCCAGAGACATGAGCCATAGAAGCAGAACTACGGTTGCTGATAAAAGGCCATAGTAACAGAAACCAGCTAGTCATAGCATGTTTGTTTTTCACAAGAACACATTCAGGCAAACAGGGCTGATAAATTACAAGAGTGAAAAAAGCACATACTGTATTGAATCAGGCTGAAAAACACAAGCAAGGTGATGGAAGCTTGCACCTTCATGATGATTGAAGAATTGCTTTATTTGGTCATTAAAATCATTGAAGGCACCAGCAAATCTGTTGGGCAAAATTAAATGGGAAAAATCAGATGAAAGGAAATGAATAAACTTGACCTCATGTTCATGTCTATTTTAGTTTGTCCAGTCAAACATGTTCTTTCTCCCCAAGCTACTGTTTTTGTGTTCCTACTTCTTTCTCTTATAACCAGTCCTCAGTTCTCTTTTCCACTGCTTTTAAATACAGATGGAAATGAAGAACTAGACCAGACCAGGATAACAAGAATTCAACAGTGAAACAGGAAATTGATCATTTGAGTTTGTTCTGGTCATATTTTGTTATGCATTAAAGTGATAAAATAGGGTGGCAGTGTAGTATAATAGATAGAGAACTGGCCTTGAGACCTTTTCATGTTTCATTCCCAGGTACGACATTGCTGTTATGCCCTTGAGTAGGGTACTTAACCTGACTTGCTTCAGTATGTAGGCAATATGGTTCTTCCCCCCTAATAAAGCTAAATTGTAAATTAAATGTAACATTATAAGATAAACCTTTCACAGTTCAATCAGGTTGGAATGTGAATTCAAATTCAGCTAAACCGGCTGTTTCATGAGGATGCAGGTGTGCTATCTAAATCTATCTTTAAAATTTCTAAAAATTCCCAATGAGTCAACACATTACTATTTTTTGGTAAATATTAGTCAATTAAACACCTTAAGCAAATGAGCTCTTGCTGCTTTGATGGAATTAACAGCTACAAACACAGAAATACACACAGGTGATGCTGTAGATATTTCTACATGTATGTGCGCTGTCCTTTTATGCTCATTTAAAAATGTAAAACACATTAAATAATAGCAAATTTAAATAAATAAATCCCCCACCCCTCACACTCAAAACAATAACTGTTTAATGATTGATCATATTTTGCACTGTTCTCAGTTTCACATTGCATCTATTGACTTAGGTTACTTCAATGTGATGGGTATTGAAAATGTGTTACTGTTTATGTTCAGATTTGAAGTAAAAGGTTACATACTACACAACATTCCACCCAAAATATTGTCATAATTTTTTTTTACAAAAAACAGAAAGACAGCATAGTAAATTTTACATAATTATGAAAATCAAACTCGGAAACCCTTGCCATAAATTCACTAATGATCCAAGCAGTTGTTTAAAAAATAGTACAAACCGATAGAGGACTATACATACCTTTATCCACTATAAATATAAAAAATATTTATAATGGCCAAATAGTCGCGTTTGGCATCGGTTTCTATCCCGTATGAAATGGCGAAATATTTCATTCAATAGACCATTTTCGCAAGAGCCATTGACCCGACTGTGCCTGGTGTGAAAACTTCTCATTAGTGAACTGATGCCAAATGAGTTTGAGCAGCGTCACGGCTGAGGATGTGGTTACCGCTTCACCGTACACGTTTAGAATGAGATAGGCGCCCGCACTGTTCTGCTTTTCCGAAACAACCTATGTTCCACGCGAAAGCAGTGGGTGAAGTCTCATTGGTTCTCACTTCACTTATCGGTTGTCTCAAAGGTCAACTTAAGTAATGAAAAAGACATTGTTTAGGTTTTATATGAAGGAACTTTCGAGTTCACTCATTTTAATTCACAGCAGCCAGCCATCATGTGATACTTTAGACTACAATAGTACACAGAACAAATATAACATAGAGCATGCATTTTAATTTACTTGTGATATACAATAATATAGTGAAATAAGCAAAGTTTTCTTACTCTAATTACAATTTACATGGTCACATAAACACACTTCCCGTTAACATATACTGTACGTCCTGTACACCGAGAGAACCATTTTTGTACATTGTAAAGGTCAAGCCAATTCTGAAAAAATTGATGTTTACACAGTGAAAACAATTCCAAGTATTTAGATTAAGCAAATAATGTGGCTCTAATCTTCAAACTAACTAGATTCAAATTGACTGTTAAAACGAACACATTTACCCAAAAAAGTTACACCAAAAACATTCCCATGAGTTGTTTATAAAAAAAGAATACACTGGTATGAAACGTTGTAATCATGTTTGAGCAATGCCTAACATGTTCTGAACATTAGCTGTAAAGTCATGGTCACAAGACTATGTAGGTATTGCAATGAGTCGAATATTATTCACTCAACTGTCAAAACGCATGAGCTCATGCTCAGCTTGCATTTAGCTTTGCATCCATAGCAATTCTGTTTTGAACACACAATAAACACTTATTTAGTTGCTTATTCAACACTTTTTAAAAAGGATTTCCAATGCTGGACTCATGGAGAGGATGATTTAAAAAAAATATTATTAAGCCCTACAAAATGTGTTTTTATTTTATTTATTTAGTTTTACAGTTTGGCCAGTGAAATCACACAAGGGACTTCCTGCACTAGCTAAGTAATGTAGCAGAAGCTAGTCAGTCCATGAGTTGTTGTAGAGGTCTAGCTGGCAGAGCTTATAGCATTCACACAGCAGTTTAGTGAAATGGTGAACATAACTATCTAAACTAAAAAGGAGACAAATACAATCTCCATCTTCCAATGCAGTCAGAAGACAAACCACTTCTTGGATTTAAAAATGTGGAGAAGGTGAAAGGGGTGTGCAGACTTTCCGGCTTGACTGTATATATATATATATATATATATATATATATAGTGCGGTTGGGCACTCGGTGCTGCCGCATTTATATTACATCTTAGGAATGTTTGCATTCCTTTTATTTGGTAATTGTTTAATCCTGGGTGTGGTCGCACCCCAGTGAGAATTTGCCCAATTTGTGAGCGTGTGCGCTCCTTTGATTGGTTTGTGTGGCAGATTGTGAGATTATGGGGTTCAGGTCAGGCGAGTTTGCTGGCCAATCAAGCACAGTAATACCATGGTCATTGAACCAGCTTTTGGTACTTTTGGCAGTGTGGGCAGGTGCCAAGTCCAGCTGGAAAATGAAATCAGCATCTCCATAAAGCTTGTCAGCAGAAGGAAGCATGAAATGCTCTAAAATTTCCTGGTAGATGGCTGCGTTGGCTGTGGACTTCAGAAAACACAGTGGACATGGCACCCCAAATCATCACTGACTGTGGAAAATTCACACTGGACTTGAAGCAACATGGATTCTGTGCCTCTCCACTCTTCCTCCAGACTCTGGGACCTTGATTTCCAAATTAAATGCAAAATTTACTTTCATCTGAAAAGAGGACTTTGGACCACTGAGCAACAGTCCAGTTCTTTTTCTCCTTAGCCCAGGTAAGACGCTTCTGACGTTGTCTCTGGTTCAGGAGTGGCTTGACACGAGGAATGCGACATTTGTAGCCCATGTCCTGGATTTGTCTGTGCGTGGTGGCTCTTGATGCACTGACTCCAGCTTCAGTCCACTCCTTGTGAAGCTCCCCCAAATTCTTGAATGGATTTTGCTTGACAATCCTCTCAAGGCTGCGGTTATCCCTGTTGCTTGTGCACCTTTTCCTACCACACTTTTTCCTTCCACTCAACTTTCTATGAATATGCTTGGATACAGCACTCTGTGAACAACCAGCTTCTTTAGCAATGACCTTTTGTGGCTTACCCTCCTTGTGGAGGGTGTCAATGACTGTCTTCTGGACATCTGTCAAGTCAGCAGTCTTCCCCATGATTGTGTAGCCTACTGAACCAGACTGAGAGACCATTTAAAGGCTCAGTAAACCTTTGCAGGTCTTTTGAGTTAATTAGCTGATTAGAGTGTGACACCATGAGTTTCCAATATTGAACTTTTTCACAATATTCTAATTTTCTGAGACACTGAATTTGGGTTTTCATTAGCTGTAAGCCATAATCATCAAAATTACAAGAAATAAAGGCTTGAAATATTTCACTCTATGTGTAATTAATCTCTATAATATATGAGTTTCACTTTCTGAAATGAGTGACAACAAATATTGAACTTTTTCACGATATTCAAATTTTTTGAGCTGCACCTGTATTAGATGGATTAATTGATAGACAGTGTTTGGATCATATTCACTTTGACAGAGAGAGGACTTTGTACTTGTGTAAGCTCTGCTCCTCCAAAATGATTAGGAAGTGCAAATTAACTCCCCACAGTGTACCAGTGCTCCAAGTTACAATCAAGCGTGTGACACTTGGACTCCAACTGGATAAGTTGAAGAAGTCACTAATAATATTGTGTTCAACCACATGAGGTAAATCCAATGATGTATTTATTTACTTAGTAAGATTGTGCGCAACTACTGTTCAACGATTATTTTTTGATTGTGCGATGGGTATATTCAGTGGCATAATTTCAGCAAACAGTAGGGTATAGCAAGTAAGCTGGGGGGGTGAAATACTCCTGTAGTGGAGCAGGAACCAAACGCCAATTCTGAGCAAATGAGCGAAATATTTCAACAGTAGTAGCATAATGGGTAAGCCTTAAGCTATTGCTAGTGTTCTGCCTGACTTTTACTAGGACGGGGGATCGGGAAGGTGCGCTCTCCCTCTCCAGGCAGAGTAGCAGGACAGCAGAGAAGCGGCGCCCGAACCGCCTTTCAAACCGGAGGCTAGGGTATGGCAAGAGCCATACTCTGCCATACCCAAATGACGGCACTGGGTATATCCCAGTCGTCAATATCTAGGAGTTATAAATTATTTTATGAAGGCTTTGATGTGACGTGTTAATACGTTCACTGCCTTCCCCACCACCCAAGAGCAAATACTATTCACAAAGGCAGGATTTTACAAAGGCAAATTAAAGTATTAGGCGTATTAAAGGCACCGTCACTGAGACGTTGAAAATGCAAACTTTTTTTAGTAGAAAGCTGGCAACCCAGGGGGCAGGTACAAGAAACAGGTAATTTTGAATATCATGCCCTGTGCCACCCACATTTTTAGAAAAGCATCCACGGAGCTTGAGTATATGGCATAGATCAACTTGCGTAAAAGCCACGCAGGAAAGGCACTTAAGCACATGGCTTAAGTTGGCCATCTCTGAATCTGGCCCTAATAGTCTAATTAAGGAAAATAAATTTCATTAGAAATGAAAACAAATTGGCAGTACATGACACAATTAATTCTGAGAATTTTAATGCCACATATTCTCTGCATGCGCACATGAGCAGCTGTTTCGCCAGCTGTAAATCGCTCTTTCCACAGTCTTACTAAATCCACCATTCGATTAGCAATTCACCAAGGTGCAAACGCAGGTGGCTTTTAAAGGGAATGTGAGAATACACTCTGATTGGTGTATTGTATGTTATGTCCAAGACACACCTATAATTAATGAAGAGACTAAGTACAGCTCATTTGAACTAGCAAAAGTGGAGATGGACAAGCCCTAAATGCACTTGCGCCGTGTGTTTAGACCAAATTCTAAGATCGTCAAGATAGAGCCCAAAGTCTTTCACAACAGTGAGCCCGCTACAAGCACTGCTCAAACCTGTCAGTGCGTGTCAGAAGCGCAGATTTCGCTGTTTAAAACTTGTACCTTGTCGTTAGTAAGTTTTTTCTGGTTTAGTTTTTCCATTTCTGCTTTGTTTGAATACTCTGCGTGCTGTCTAGCAGTTGCTGAATGTTTTTGTCTGCTCCTAAATCTTCTTCTGTTGTCGGTATTTAAAAATGGCACTTGTGGTACGCTTAGTGATTCTTATGAATATTGCATTTGAGCAGCGATGTTAAGTACTGAAAGCTCCATCACCATCATTATGCGACGATGATGAAGATGTGTGGGTAATAATAATGATGGACCTGACAATAACTTTCTTTTTGGTCATTACTGGAATAACCTCTTGTTAGCGATAAGTACAATCATGGCATGAACACTCAACAGGCTGAATAATGACTACTGCTGTTATCACAATAGTAATACAGGTGCTCTTGCTTGGGCATAGAAAGACCCAACTACATCCATGCTGTGAAAAAACAACCTAGTACAATACTAACAGGAACTGAAACACAGCTGTTATACTAGCGAAGTGAGTTAAAAGGTCAATGCACATGTCTTGGTGGCATAGCCTGTAGAACACTATCCACATGCTCATTGTAAGCCGCAACGTCGGTCATGTTTGTAGGCATATTCTCCGATGGAATCAATACTTCTTCTGACCCACTCCAAAAATCCATGTAAACAAGGCGGAGATTACTCTAGCCATGCTGAGGATTTGGCCAAATTAGAAAAATCTTGTGAAAATATCAGGAAAACAACAATCATGCCTCGGTGAGCAAATGTATTCTATTTCATACCGGTCAACACGCCATGATATGGATCATCCTCGCCGAGAGTGTGAGCTGTGTGAATCGTGGCTTTTCTTGCCCTCTCCCAACTGCCATCTGAGCCTCTATTTCCTGAGAAGGAGTATGCTACCCTGGGATTTCCCCTCCCCCAGCAATACATTGAGCGGTTTATTGCTGTCCTTTCTTAACTGGTAGAGTTTGTTAGGCAGTTCGCTGCTGTTTTAAACAGTTTTAAACCTTAATACCTTTCTTTTATATTAGCCTGTATTAGGGTATTGGATAGCATTTTTTTGTTGGTTGTGACACACAAAAAAAACAACAAGCTGGAAGGAGTATGTCAGAAGGTGTGCAAAATACGGGGGATGGTGGCTCGTCTGGGCCAGGAAGCATGCTAAAAAGCGCCGGCATCAGAAATCTGAGTTCCATCAGCTTCAGCTGCAGGTGCAGGCGAAGCAGCAAATCACAGCATAGCTAATCATAGCATCACAGCAGCAGCCACCCAGGCCCCGATGAGCTATCTATTACAGTATCAGACAGCCTGTACTGTCGGCCTGACCCCCACCAGTCAGGGACTGAGGAGGGGTCAGTGCCTGACTAGGAGGACTGTTCATCCGAGCCCCCGCCCCTGGATCCCTCCGACAGGGCGGTGATTCTCAGGGTGGCTGAGCATGCTCACCTTCCCCGTCAGAGGCTCCTGCTCCCTAACTGTTCAGGCATGGCCCCGGCGGCCCAGGCCAAAGGGGTTGCCACTCCTGCCCAATTTCATCATGGAGCGGCAGGCATCCTGGCTGTCTTCTGAGACTTCTCCACCCGCTTGTGGCCCTTTAGTGGTACGATGTGTATCAAATTTAGGACCACAAATCAAGGATGTCTGAAGATGTGCAGAATCCGGGAGCGTGATGAGGAACTGCACGCCCCTCGTCACCCTGCAGTGGTACTGTTCGGGTTGGGTGTGTGTACCTTAACATTCATTGGGATGAAGCTACTACGCACATCAGAGATATCGTGGTACTTCATGCAATGCCGAAAAGAGCCTCTGTGTTCGTGAGGGCATACACTACCTGAGGCTCTTCACCCCCTTGTGGCCCTTCGGTTGTACTGATTCAGGCCCTCGGCTTGGTGCTGTGTACACTTCAGCTGCAGCCACTTAGGGCCCATGACTCATGGGAGCCTGTGGCTAGATGCCCCGGTGTTACCACTGCAGAGTTGGACAGCCTGAATTGTCAGCTTGAACCCCAACAGTTGGAGGCTGAGGAGGGGTCAGCGTCTGATCAGTATTCCTCTTCATCCGGTCAGGGCAGCTGAATGAGCTGGGCCCCCCCCCCCCCCCAATCATGGCCCCCAGTGCTCTTCAAGCAGGGTTGCTGACGGGATTTCCAGCATCTCAATAACCGCTGCCGGGCTACTTCTAGTCACCTGTGCAAGGCCTTGTTAGCCTTGTTAGCTTGGCTCGCAGACACCAACACGCTACTGTTGGCGCATTGGAGCAGTTGCTGCAGGATGCTTCCTCCGCTGCCCCCAGTGACTCAGTGGTGTAGATGTTGTGAGTGGTGACACTATGATGCATGGGGCTAGTGCACAGGCCCAAGTGGAAGCACCTCCATTTCCTGTTGGACAGGAAGTAAGTCCTCCCTTTATGACTGGCATACGCCCATTACAGCAGTGGCGGGTGGCACGCAGGGTGTAACGGACCGTGAATCTTTAGAATGTAATAATGTAATTAATTAGCCATAAGTCAACTGGTGCAAAGTTAGCCACAGTCGCTATCAGAGGTCGTGCTAAGATTTTAAACTGCCGGCCAGAATGTCCAGAATGATTACAGTTTGTCGGACATATGATAAAAAAAACGGCCATATCTTTATTTTTAATGCATGAACGACAGGCAGGTGCATTTAAAGATGTAGCCTAACAACATATGTTACAGCATAGTATTATATTTTGGACTGAAACTATTTGAAAATAAAGGAATAATATAAAAATTTTATATAACAGCTTTGCCTTGCACAAGCGGATGAATTACATTAAAATTGTAACACCCTCCGCCTCCTCCCAGTCCACTTCCCTATTGTTCTCCATGTTTTTCCCATTCTCCTGTTTCTTGTCACGTTGTTATGTTTCCCTGTCTGTCTTCCGTGTTGTGCAGGTGTGGCGTGGTTTTCCTTCTTGTTTGCTAATTTCCCCTCTCATTTTTTCCAGCCTATCACCCACATTTCCCGCTTGCATTCCACACACTGCTAATTACCGTTCAATCACTCTCGGATACATTCTCACGCTGTACTCACTCATTCAATCATTTGCCTCACTATTTATTCCCTCTGTGTTTGTTGTCTTGTCGCCGGTTTGTTAGCTTTGCTGCCGTGTATGCTTCATTTGTCTAGCTTGTACTTAGTCTTGTAAATTCCCTGTCTCGCATTTTGATTAACCTGCATTCTGCCTTCCTTGCTTACCCTCCAGCCTGCTGCCCAGCCTACACTAATCGCTCCCCGTTTCCCGCTCCAGTTCATCCTGCTTTTCAGCCCTACCCAGGACTCACTCTCATCCAGCTCCCTGCTTCATTGCCCGCTCCCGCTCTGCCCCTCTGCCCTGTCCATCCCCGGATTCTGCCTCCTTGCCTTCCTTTGCTCCATTAAATCGCTCTTCCTGCGCTTATTCCTGGAATGTTTCTGAATCATGCTTTTGGGTCCAGTCTCGTGTCTGGAGTGTAACAAAAACCGCGCATTTGGTGTGCATGACTGCGTGTGTAATGTTTTCTCAACAAAAAAAGCGGTCTTGATTTTGCATAATTAGTTTTAAAACAAAAATTTTTCTTCAGAATAACAAGCAATAACCTAATTTTGAATAACGATTTTAACATTTCATTACTCCAAGGCAAATTGCAGTTGCAGAAGATGCTATAAGGAAAAGAGCAGCAACGACACGTGACAATTGGGATCCGACCTAACGTTAACGAACAATGCTTTCGGGAAAGTCGGGAAAGAATTATAGGCTACACTCCAATAATTTATCCAAGTCATCAAACGAGTCGTGGTGTTTGTATATGTCTGTTGGCATTAAGAAGTCTGGAGCTTTGACAACTTTCAGCAGCTCAGCCAATGGCTCAAATTGATGACTGGGAATGCCATGTTTAGCCATGTAGAAAGCTACTTTTAGCTGAAACTCAACTGCGTTGCTGGACGCTTCTATAGCCTTAGCAGAGTGCCCTTTCATCGCTGCCTGTTGCCGCATCAACCTCACAGACACTATATGGTCGTTGCACTTACTGTGCTCGCTAAGTGCTGATACTTTCATGTTTGTAGCTCCCTTCGTAAATCAATTTTTCCTACCAGATCTCTCACAGTACGAGCAGAACATTTTCTCAACTCCGCCGTGATTTTCGCAGCTTAACCACGTGTATTTCTCTTTCCAGTCAGTCCTGATACCTCTCGTTTGGTTACCTGCAGGCAGTGCACGGGGAACTTCCACTTCTGGCTCTGGGTCAGCTAATCTAGCCTACCGTAAATTCCGGACTATTGAGCGCACCTGAATAAAAGCCGCACCAACGAAATTTAGAAGAAAAAAAAAATTTGTACATATATAGGCCGCACTTGTCTATAAGCCGCAGGTGTCCACGTTGTAACATGAGATATTTACGTACACAGAAAGATGATACACAGTAGGGATGTGCGCGTTTAGTCGACTAGACGATTAAATGTTGCTACCCTCGCTAGTCGGCACCAGAAATACTAGTCGGTTAAACTTATTATTTTATTAATGTACACATTTAAATGACATATTGACATAATTTGCACTGAAATGTCATGTTTTCCTGGATAAATGTTGCTTTATAAAAAAACGAGCATCCGTTACTATGTTAACGCAGGATTTAAAAAAATAATAACTTTTAAACGAAGAAAAAAAAAAAAACGGATTAGCCTGTTCGCCCTGCAAGTTAAACCAGCGAGGTGGAAAAAGTAAGTAGCCCTATCGCGTTGTTGAATAGCCCAATAAAGCGAATCTAATGTCGATCAGTAGGCCTACGTAATTGTTATTTTTTTGTGGGCCTATTATTGGTAGTTTTTCTGATGACCGATTATTATTTTTTACTGTATTTGCTATGCGATCGCGATCGCGTTCACCCAATGCAAATACCGTTGTAATAATCAGGCACGTTTCCTAAAAATGTTTTGCAGCAGCTCTATTTCCTTCTTCGACAGCCAGATCGATTGCCTTTAACTTAAAAGCTGCATCATATGCATTTCTTCGTGTGTTTTCCATGATGAGGGTGTGTGCATGATGCGCAAAACGGCTGTTCAAAACACAATCAAACTAGCGTCTTCCTCGGCGCATTATCTCGAGCATCCGTTACTATGTTAACAACGCAGGATTTAAAAAAATAATAACTTTTAAACGAAGAAAAAAAACAAAACGGATTAGCCTGTTCGCCCTGCAAGTTAAACCAGCGAGGTGGAAAAAGTAAGTAGCCCTATCGCGTTGTTGAATAGCCCAATAAAGCGAATCTAATGTCGATCAGTAGGCCTACGTAATTGTTATTTTTTTGTGGGCCTATTATTGGTAGTTTTTCTGATGACCGATTATTATTTTTTACTGTATTTGCTATGCGATCGCGATCGCGTTCACCCAATGCAAATACCGTTGTAATAATCAGGCACGTTTCCTAAAAATGTTTTGCAGCAGCTCTATTTCCTTCTTCGACAGCCAGATCGATTGCCTTTAACTTAAAAGCTGCATCATATGCATTTCTTCGTGTGTTTTCCATGATGAGGGTGTGTGCATGATGCGCAAAACGGCTGTTCAAAACACAATCAAACTAGCGTCTTCCTCGGCGCATTATCTCTGTCTGTCTCGCTCTTGCGCTTCCTGCTAGAGCGCCCCCCTGGAGGCCGTTAGCTCGTAAAAATCTATAGATTAGCCGCACCGTTGTATTGGCCGCAGGGTTCAAAGTGTGTGAAAAAAGTAGCGGCTTATAGTCCGGAATTTACGGTACATTTAATTTTTTCTATTGGTGTTAGAACTGAAATATGTACGAAGAGAAGATTGTTTAGCCATTATTGAATGCTAGCTTGCACGCAGCTACACCACACATGCTAGTCTAGACATTACGTCCATCCGCCGAGGGACATAAGATTTAAAATTGCGGATTTTGTGAGAGTATAACGTTGTCTGATTTGCGATGATAATAGGCCTAATGATAAATGGCTGTGGTTTTGAGACTAAATATGTTAAATTACTATATTGCAAAGTAAAACTTTTTTTGTTGTTTTTTTTTTACCTGCCCGAATGTCCGGAGGGAATTACATTTTCCGGCCTTTGTCATAAAAAACGGTCAAAACCGGCAATTGCTGGCCTAGCGCGACCCCTAGTCGCTATATACACTCCTCAAAAAAAGTTTGGAAACGTTATTTCGGTCGATTATTCCTCCCCTTTAATAATACCAATTGGTATTGTATTTTATATCGTTGGAAAGCCTGATTAGTCACCTTTACAACGAGGTACAACTTGTAAGGATCGTGCATTCGTGGAATGAGCAACACAGCTAACCGTGTGGGTAGCGGCCCAAAAAAATGTGCCAAAATCCCCTGCAATATTCTTCTGTTGGTATTCACTCTCGTTTTGAGTTGCTTGGTGGACTGGATGATTGCACTCTCCCACAGTAATAAGGAAAAAACAACACATATTGGCCATTTTTACACTTTATTCATTTTACACTGTCAGGGACCTCAGTAGCGTGTGGAAGATCCATACGCAGCCACAACAGCTTGGCACCTCCTCCTCATGCTGGTCACCAGCCTGGTCACACACTGCTGTGGGATGGCATCCCATTCCTCAACCAGGATTTGTCGCAAGTCAGCCAACATGGTTGCGTTGGTCACTCTGGCACGTACAGCACGCCCAAGCTGATCCCACAAGTGTTCAATTGGGTTGAGGTCTGGACTCACGGCAGGCCATTCCATCCTCTCCACTCCCAAATTCTGGAGGTACTCTGTGATGATCCTGGCTCTGTGGGGGCGAGCGTTGTCATCCTGGAGGATGGAGTTAGGTCCCAGATTCTGGAGATATGGGATCGCCACTGGCTCCAGAATCTCATTCCGATATCTCACTGCATTGAGATTGCCTTCAATGATGACAAGTTCTGTTTTGCCTGTGAGAGAGATACCGCCCCACACCATGACACTGACTTGCGACAAATCCTGGTTGAGGAATGGGATGCCATCCCACAGCAGTGTGTGACCAGGCTGGTGACCAGCATGAGGAGGAGGTGCCAAGCTGTTGTGGCTGCGTATGGATCTTCCACACGCTACTGAGGTCCCTGACAGTGTAAAATGAATAAAGTGTAAAAATGGCCAATATGTGTTGTTTTTTCCTTATTACTGTGGGAGAGTGCAATCATCCAGTCCACCAAGCAACTCAAAACGAGAGTGAATACCAACAGAAGAATATTGCAGGGGATTTTGGCACATTTTTTTGGGCCGCTACCCACACGGTTAGCTGTGTTGCTCATTCCACGAATGCACGATCCTTACAAGTTGTACCTCGTTGTAAAGGTGACTAATCAGGCTTTCCAACGATATAAAATACAATACCAATTGGTATTATTAAAGGGGAGGAATAATCGACCGAAATAACGTTTCCAAACTTTTTTTGAGGAGTTTAGTTTTCTAGCTTATGCAACTGGAAGTTTCAGTAAACATAAAAACGTATAATTGTATAACCATAACAACCATAACATGAGTGGTTCAGAGATTAGTGGATGTGCATGCAATGTGCTATTACTATTAGTGCGCTATTGATAGTGATTATTAGCTAACTAGCTACCATTTAGTGTAATAAAGGATCCCTTACCCGGACAAGTCCACTGGGACTAACTCCAAATAAGGAAAGATGGAGCACAGAGCTCAGAACACACAACATGTATCGTGAACAGGGGAGACTGACCGTTCGACATCGGCTTTGTTTCCATAAGGCCCCAGGTTTTGCAACGTTGGGAACAGATTTTAATGAAATGCTCTTTAGACATTATGCTTCTTTATGCTGTTAAAACAAAAAAAGAAAATTACAATTGGGATTACAGTACAGCAATTGGCTTCTTTGAATCTCTTTTCAGGTTGTATTCATGCTGTGGCTGACAATGGGGTACAAAGTCGAAAATAATATACAGGTATTAGCTAACACCAAAACAACAATCCGGCCAGCCATCACTTAATTTGCATGAATGACATCCATAGGTGAATGGAAAAGCACCACCTAAAGTTCGACCCAACAAAGACTTGAGATCATCAACCTGCCTGCCACATCCTGTCCTTTTCCTGACTTCTGCATCATCCTGTGTGATACCACACAATCCTCTTCCAACATTGATAAGGACCTCGGAGTGGGATTGGACAGCAGACTGAGCCATGCTGAGAACATTGTTGCGGTGAGCCTGGCATGCAGATTCTTCCTTCATGACATGAGGGCGAATCTGCTCATTCCTCACCAACTACTCAACCCAGCTTTTGGTTCAAGAACTGGTTCCCTCCTAACTGAACTACTGCAGCTCTCTTCTTGCTGGCCTTCCTGCTTCTGCCACCAGGCCCCTCCAACTCAACCAGAATGCTGCAGCTCACCTGATCTACAACCTCCCAAAGCATTCTCGTGTCACTTCCCTCCACTGGTTACCTGTTACGGCTTGCAGCTAATTAAAAACCTTGGCGAAAACATACTGGGTTGCTAAGGGGACTGTTCTGGCCTACCTTCAGGAGATCGTAAAACATTACAGACCAGCTAGACCTCTTTGTTCTGCAACCTCGCCTGGCTTCTTCCCCTGTACATTCCTGCACTTCCAGGTCACGCTAGTGGCCCTCCAGTGGTGGAATGACCTCCCCACAACAGTCAGAACAGCACAAATACTTCCCACCTTGCCACAGACTGTGAAGACTAACCTCTTGAAATCATACCTTGCCCCCCGCCAGAACTTTTTCTGCCAATGGCAAGTGCAACTGCAATGTAATTTATTATGTACAAATAAAAAAAGCACTTATTAAGATTTTAAAAGTTAAACATAGCTACCAGTTAGATATTAAATATATGAGGTAATACAAATGCAGGTTATGTGTTCCTATCCCATTTCCCATTTTTTTATTTAAAACGACGTCTTTAAACTTTAAACACGAAATTCACAAAAAACAAATCTCCAAATGACATAATACTGTTCCACATATGTTTTTCATTGATTTGTAGTGCGCCTCTCTATGCCACTATTTTTGTGTTGTTTGACGGACACTATTGAATGTAGCACTTGGCCACGTCGCAGCGACCACGGAACTGTAGTTATGTGCAGCTACCTACCATTTAATCTTTTGCGGACCGAATCTTACTATTTTCTTAGTGGAGTGCAGTCTAAGTGATATCTCAGGTAATGTATGTGGAAAATACACTAGTTTTATAATAAATTCAAATTGATAGCACTATGACAAACTTTCCGTTTCTCCTGGAATCTAGTTTTTGAAAGTTTCGTTTCTGAACGGAGACATCTGATTCTGCACATACAGGAAACTGCTGTCAAAGATGCGAAAACATATAAGCATATAGGATTTAAAATAGGAGACATACCTGCTTTTTAAAACGTAATCCTTAATCTACACCCTCCGATTAACTCTGGAGGAAGCTGTTGCTTTGCTCGAACTATATTTAGTTGTAATGATAATTTCATTCTCTTGGGCTGTTTATTTTATATTCGTCTCAAGACCAGCAATGGGGAAAAACTACAGAATCAACTGAAGCTCAGCCAGTAGGTAATGTTACTACACAGCATTGTCAAACGAAATCTAAATATCATCATATTTATATCATTCAACAAAGTTTTGCCAATGTATTCGTAACTATGTATTATTTTCTTTTATAAGTTCCATTGACTAATGTTACAGTTATTGGCAGCTAGCTAACTTAGCTAGCCATTCAGAGACATTCACATAACAAGCTAGCTAGCAAATGTTAGGTCTTGTAAGTTAGCTAATTAGCCAGCATACGTTAAATGTTATTTTATATGAATGTTGAATGTAATGTCCATGATAAATAGGGCATAACGTTATCGAAAATTCGTACTTGTTTCACAACCAGGGGGGTATTTCACATAGCAGGATTACTGAGTTATCTAGTTGGATAGCTATATTGAGTAAAACTCGGAACCCACCCAAATGGACTGAAGTAAAAAAATAAATAAAAAAAATCTGGATTTTCTGGAGCTAACTCAGTAATCCTGCTTTGTGGAATACCCCCAGTAGGCCTCAAAGCATGTGGACTGACTTCGAAGTAAATGTGTACAAACACCATCTCTTACTGTTCTACTGAACTGTAAGGACAGACAGCGCAAAATTAAAATGAAAGCGGCAGGTAGCTGTTTTTGCGCTACTCTTAATTTGCACTGTATGGCCGATCAGACTAATTAATCTACCCCTAAAAAGCATATAAGTACACACTTGTAACGGCAGAAACTGGAAAAGTTGGCATGCATGGCAAGTCGACAATCCAAAGTTTGTCAGTGGGTTTTGAGCGACCATGGGTATGGAAGTATTTATTTGACCTGGAAACAAAAGCAAGCCATCAGAGTGAATATTGTTGTACTCTGTCCAATAATACTTTTCCTATACATTGTTATTTTGTCCATGTTTCACTTTGTTGGCTCGTCCCTTAAACTGCTTCATAAAATTGTGTGCATACTATTATGCTGTCAGACTTTTTATAATTAATCCTCATTGTGTAACTGGTTTCAGGCTTGTGCTATTATTATCATCTAATGATTTCTGAGACTTGAGTACCTACAGAGTCCCTTTATGGTTCAGGTTGAAAAGCTGGTCACAATCAATTAGTCAGGTAGCCTGTATCAACATGGTCTAAAAAGCATTAATTGAATCCAGCCACATTTCCCAGTGGTTTGTGTTCTTTAACGCCCGTTCTTTGAACTTTTGGAAAAAGGTGCGCAAGATAATAACAGTTAATTACGGAAGTTATAGCTGAGCCAAATTTAGTGGAGGTTAATGCAAGATTAATATAGGTAGCCAAATAGATGATAATGAAACCTGTTGTATTTACAGAGAATGTTGACCTTACTGTTTGACTGAGGTACGAAAGGAAGAGGAGAAATAATGGATTTTTCAAAGTTCCTGGATGATGATTTTGATGTGAAGGACTGGGTGAATGGTGCCTTTAAAGTGGTTCAGAAGGACGCCCCAGGGAAGGCAGATGGTCACGCAGCCACTCTGGTTATGAAACTTCAGCTCTTCATCCAGGAAGTCAACAATGCCATAGAAGGTAAACATTGCTGTGCACAATGCAAGTTTGATATACTTGTGTATTACACAATGCACCAAGCTCTTCCATTTATACCACCCATGGCCTCTGTTGCAGGGGCTCTCAAACCTGGGCCTGGAGGACTGCAGGGTCTGCTGGTTTTTGTTTTCACCTTAAAATCAGTGACCAATTCAGACCCAAGGAACCAGGTCAGGCAGTTTAACTGTGTAATAAACCACTCTTAAGTACTGAGTATCAAGCAAAAACCAGGAGACTCTGTGGCCCTTTTCAACAGAGCATTCATGGCTCTGTTTAACCTTCAAAGAACCCAATATGTTTCAGCCCAGTCTTTGCTCGTAAGGATGCAAAATGCTGTGGACATTCAAAAACTCCAGCATCTTGGAGATGCCAATGGTAGACATTCTAAAACTGTGTAGTTTCCTAATACAATGTCACCGTCATCTAGTGTCATCTCCTTGCATCATCATCATCTTTAAAAATAAATAAATAAATAATAATAAAATTTATTTGGCACACAACGTGGGGCTGAGCATCTCCAATTTATAGCCTATATTTTGTGCCTGCTCTGGTGCTGAGGTTTGAGAAAACAACTGAGGCTGCAATGTTGGTGAAGTTCATCACTGAAATGGCTTGCTGTCGTGTCAGAATTGTATAGCTGTTTGTGCTGGACTGGTATTGTTCAGTGGTTCAATTTTGACATCACACTGAGTGGACTTGACCCGTTGCCTTAGGTTGCTTATAGGCAATCAAGACTGTAAGTAATTATTAGATTTCAATGGTGGTCGAGGTTGATGTACAGTCAAGCCGTAAAGTTTGCCCACCCCTTTCACCTTCTCCACGTTTTATTACATTACAGACATATTCTACAATAGATTTCATTTTGAGACTAGATTCAGATGTAAATTACGCTGGTACAGTATGGAACACATGACTGGCGAAATGGCTGTACGTCATCAAGGGTCTAAGGTATCAAACGAGCCCTAAACCATCACTCGGCCAGATATGTAGTAGATGTAGATTGATCCCTTGAAGGGTTGTTTCTCCTGACTTTTTTCCCCATAGAGTTCTATAGGAAAATGAATGCTCGTTCGATAGCTCAGACCCTTGATGACTTACAGCCATTTAGCCAGCCATGTGTTCCATACTGTACCAGTGTAATTTACAGCTGAATCTAGTCTCACCCCCCAATTCCCATAGAGATCCATTCAAATGCAGAGAGCTTATAGTATCGCTTGTAACAGTACCTGGAAATAGGATATTGAGAGTCTTTTGATGTTGATGGGTCACAGACTCCAGGAAGTAACAGCATGCAAAGGATATGGGACCAAATATTAAATATGATACTTTAAAAATATGTTAAAGCAAAGGGTATGAATACTTATGTAAATGAGAGATTTCAGTTTTCGATTTTTAATACATTTGCAAACATTTCTAAAAACATGTTTTCACTTTGTCATTATGGGCTATTTTGTGTAGAATTCTGAGACAAAAAATGAACTCAATCTATTGTAGAATATGTCTGTAATGTAATAAAACGTGGAGAAGGTGAAAGGGGTGGGCAGACTTTCCGGCTTGACTATATAGTGGTTGAAACATGACCATTACTGTATTCCCTGTGTATAATACCACAACATAACATAAAAGTTAATTGTCAAAGTGCCAAAAGAGTATCAGACCAGATTGTGCATCTCAACCCAGATCAACTTGAACAGAGGTAGCAATGGCTGAATTTGGTGTAGATTGGAAAATGAGGTGCAGTCTACTTGGCTATATGTTCAACAAATACATTGAAGCTGACTGGATGTTGTTTTGGGGCCACTCAATGATTACTGTTGTTTTTTATGCTGTTGTCATGGTCCTGCCACTGTGCAGAGAGCAGTACCCAGGCCCTTCAGAATATGCCCAGGGTGTTACGTGATGTGGAGGCTCTGAAGCAGGAGGCTTCATTCCTGAAGGAGCAGATGATCCTGGTCAAGGAGGACATCAAGAAGTTTGAGCAGGATACAGTGCAGTCCATGCAGGTACTTCACTTAAATAGAACTATTTTATTCCTAAAGGCCAGTTTGATTGCAGTAGTTTAAAGTAGCATGTAAATTATTTAAATATAGAAGTTACTGCTAAGATTAACTTTTTGCTTTTTATCAATCAATAGACAAATGTTTTGAGTCCTTACTGATATTACGATAGCTCAGCTTTACCATTATGTACACCAGAATTATTGGCAACTATGAGCAAAATTAATATGAGCAAAAAAAGTGCAGGATTAAATTCAGTTTATTGTTAATCAAATGCTCTGCTCAGAAAGAAATTGACAATTATATAGTTTAAATGTGTTACCATTGATTTGAGGAAAAACTCATATTTAATGCAAAATAATTCTTATTTTGAAGAAGATGTGTGTCACAATTACTGGCATCCCTTTATTTAATATTTTGTGCACCCTCCCTTTTCACACGATAACGGCACTGAGTTTTCTCCTGTCACTTCCTCGTGATGGGTCGATCACCAACACTGGCTCTTCTTGAACATTCTTTTCTGTCAACCACACATTTAGTTTATTGATTCATAAGCAAAAACTGTATTTATAACCAGATTGCCAAGACATTTGCTGTGCACATTCATGCGATGGGAGATTGCTGTGCCTTGGTGGAGGTCTGCTCTCTGCTGAGTGCTTTCTTTCTAGTTTCCTGTGTGATGTTGCTGATTCATTGCAGAAGCTTCTTCCTGTTTCCTATGCAGTTGTTCTAATAAATGAATGGTGGTGGGCACATAGCATAACAGGAAATGTCTTGCCCAGTTTTGAAATTGGATTAATTGTGTTGTAATTAGAGTTTAAGTTTAACTGTGTTGGTCATTAAAATCCACGCCCTGAGCCGACCCGAGGAGGATGGGCTCCACACTTGAGTCTGGTTCCTCCCAAGGTTTCTTTTCCTATCTGTCCCACCCTGGGAGTTTTCCCTTGCCACTGTCACCCTAGGCTTGCTGTTGTGTAAAGCATATTGTGACAAATGTTTGTAAAATGCCCTATGTAAATAAGTTTTGATTTAGATTCTATAGAGGGAGATATTAGATATTCGCCAGCAGTTCAAAAATGTAATTCTGTGTTTCTCATATGTTGTGTTGCCGATAACCCAGGATGAAGGAAACCTGAAACTGCTGAGTTAGCGGACATGTGGTTGGGTCACATATAGATGCAGTGATATGATTGTTCCGGTTTGCGTCTCTAGTAGATGAGGTGCACAGGAAGTCAGCACACCTCATTTACATTCGAGATGCCAAAGCGGTATCTAAGCAATGCATGTGGATTATGTATGTTTCTGGGAAACTGCTTATGGGCTGTACAATAATTTCTGTAAGTCGTTATTGGCCGTGGTGACGTCTGTGGCTTAAGATCTCACCACCTTTCAAGCCTTTCAAGCCTTTCAAGGAAAGAGTTTTTTTTATTTTTTAAATATTTTTTTATAAATAGCCTCAAATTTGTAAGATTGAGTGTCCCGGACCGGGGAGAAACTACAAACTACAATTCCAAGCATGTGCGCAAGTATGTTCAACCCACTTGATTATTTGGTGTGTTGGATCCCTTATTACATTCTGTTACCATCCATTCCATCTTTAATTTAAACCGGGCCATCCAGCGAAGAATGGGCCCACCCTCTCTAGCCCGGTTCCTTCTGAGATTTCTTCCCGCCGGGGAGTTTTTACCTCGTTTTGCTGGGGGTTCAGGCCTGGTTTTTGCCCAATTTTCCTTCTGTTTCTCTGAACCGCGTCTTTGTGACAGTTCTCTGTAAAAAGCGCTATTCAACGAAAGGCAGCGTGTGGTGTGGTGGTCTTATTGAGCCTCTTTTCCCCAGATCTTGGTGGAGATCGATCAGGTGAAGTCTCGCATGCAGCTGGCTGCCGAGGCTCTGCAGGAAGCGGACAAATGGAGCACTTTGAGCGCAGACATCGAAGAGACCTTCAAGACCCAGGTGGCTGGAAGAGGGTTATCTCATTCTCACTGTGTGCTCTTTGAGTTCTCCCGGCCTTGTGGATATCCCATTCTTGTGTCTGCAGCTCACAAGGCTGTTTGTCTACAGTTATTAAAGGAAGCACTGTTGAACGTAAAAGGACACCTGTGGTTGCTATGAGAAAATGAGATCTTCCTTGTTTGTTTATATAATTTTTCATAATTCTTTGGGGCAATGACACGCCTTTCAAAAAAGTTTATCTTTGTTGGTGCTAAGGGAGAGAATGGTGTTTGATTATTTCATTAATGTTGTAGAAATTTCATAAGAATGCTTTTTTTGTAGAATAAATTATTTGCATTGCCCTGTTACCTTCAACAAATTCTGTGGCTACAAACTCCTTTTACTCCACTTGTCACTGACGTTCATGATTAGCTCGAAGCTACTGTGTAAATCAAAAGGGTGACTCTTGTAATCGTCTAACCGATGTAGTGGCCATTTAAAGTGTAATAGGCGCATAGTAGCCTACATCATGCAGATTGCCATCCGATATTTGGCTTGTCTAAATCGAAAATGCATTTTATTCCAAGAGTAGATGTAGGAGAGCTGGACGGTTTCATTCCCTCCCCATGCCTATGATTGTACAGTCTGAATATTTGAGTAGATTTCTCTAAAGCCTCGCGATAAGGCGGAGATGCGTAGAGACCTAGCAAACGCATCCTTGCTGAGCGCCTCCTGCATTGATGCTGACACAGTGCTCTGTGCTCCTCCGTGCTCCTCCGTGCTCCCCAGGACCTGGCCCTGATCTCCTCCAAACTCACCAGCATGCAGAGCAGTTTGGCCATGCTGGTGGACACCCCTGACTACTCTGAGAAGTGCGTCCACCTGGAGGCCCTGAAGAACAGGCTGGAGGCTCTGGCCAGCCCCCTGATTGTGGCCACGTTTAACTCGCAGTCTCTGGGTGAGAGGACGCCTCGAGCGGGGCCTGTACTGCAGCCTCTGCACGCTGGAAGCCACACTGCTTATAAACAAACACTTCTGTTTCTAATGTTGTTCCTTTATTTTTTACCGTTCCAGACCAAGCGAAGCTGTTTGTGAAAGTGTTCACAGAGATCGATAGAATGCCACAACTCCTCGCCTATTACTACAAATGTCACAAGGTGAGACGTGCCAACATTTCCCAAACCCTACTTTAAAAAAAAATCTATTCATAGAAGTAACCAGAAGTAAACAAACCTAGCCGGAAGGTGATAGCAAGCTTCTGCATAGATAAAACAAAATGAAATATAGCTAGTTTTATGTATATTGTAGTATCTTGTGGAAGATAATACAGATGTTATTCAGGGGAGATATCAGCACAATGTGCGTGTGTGTAGTGCATCATGATAAAGGCCTGGCGCTGCCGACTTTGCACAGGGCCTCACATATCTCTCAGCCAGCTTGTGAAATGCACGGTTTTCCCCTCAGCTGTGAGGTTTGCGGTAACGCTGTGGCGTTTCTCTGCCATCAGGGTAGCTTGTGAAATGCACGGTTTTCCCCTCAGCTGTGAGGTTTGCAGTAACGCTGTGGCATCTCTCTGCCCTCAGGGTCAGTTGGTGAGCGTGTGGCAGGACCTGTGTCAGACTGAGCTTGGTCTCGCCAAGCAGCTGGCCGAGTTCTACGACACACTGCTCTCTACGTGGCATTCGCAGCTGCAGTGGACCGGTCAGGTACGCACACCAGCAGGAAGGAAGGCTCACCACCACCAAGGCCATTTAACTAATCAGGACCCTCGCCCCAAGGGGGTTAATCGACGAGCAGAATGTTCCGTTACATTATGAATTCTGCCAGTCTCTGCCTACTCCCCATTTATTTATTTTTTTATTATAATTTTTTTTTTTTTGTGATCATTTGTTTGTAGTATTAAAACTACATTGTGGGGTGACTGAGGGAGAGGGGTCGGAGGCAGAGGAGGTGTGTCCATCGTCATTTGCATAAATTAATGTACAATGTACAAATTATTTTGTATAACTCAGATCAAACTGTAAAACTAGTCATTGCAGATAAAATATGAATCAAGATTCAGCAACTGCATGGCCTATTTCTCACCTCAAATGTTTTCAGAAACTTATTTTAGTGGACTGTTTAGGTGGAATAAGAGTTTATGAACAGGCCGCCACGTTGTTCCGGTTTAAAAACGTGGAGCCGAACCCATCTAACCAATCAGGCTATTTCCGTTGTGGGTGGCAACAATTATACATATATAGGACGTAGAGGTACCTCCAAAGAGAGACATCACGTTTGGGGCGGGGGCAGAAGGGAGTGGGGAGCAGAAGGAACATTTCAAATGTTAGAGCGCAGCACCAAGACGCTTTTCTCCCAGTTTCTGCTGATATACAATATTAATTCTAAATTGTTGAAATAACAGAATGGCTGAATAAGTTTTATTATAAGGTAGGCGTACAAACACGCTTACAGAGAAAAAAATGTGATCTAGAGTGCAGTTACCCTTTATGCTTTGATGTTCTTTAATATGCCTCAGCAGTTTGCCTCCAGTGCCATGTTCAAATCTGCCTATGCCTATGCCGATCGACAATATGCTGTCCTTATGAAATTATACTTTTTCTGTAATATGACAGAGGGCGCCTCTTGTAGAGCAGTGTGGGTCATGCTCTGTGCTTGATTGCTGTCCGACAGGTGTTTAAGAACCCGTACGAGGTAGTGACCGTGCTGCTGATCCAGACCCTGGACGCCATGGTGCCGTCTATCCCCGTGTGCCTCAGCACAGCCATGGAGCGCGCCCCCCAGGAGGACAAGCTGGAGACCCTGCTGGAGCTCCACCAGACCGCCGCCAACTTCGGGAGGAACCTGGAGGCGGCCATACTGCCCCACCTGGGTAGGGCCGAGCGCCGATGGGCGAACGTGTTCAGCTCGAGGCGCGAGGCAGGAAGCCAAAACTCATGCCGTCCACCCTTTGCCTTTTTAACGCCAGGTGAGACCAACCTGCTGAAGGTGGCTGAGCTGGTGACCGCCTTGTATGACCCCTACAAGCCTTACCAGTTGCAGTATGGGGACCTGGAGGAGTCTAACCTCCTCATTCAGATCAGTGCAGTGCCCTTGGTGAGTGCAGCTCATCCTCCTTACAGGAGACAGAACACTTTATAATGAAAAAAGTTATCTGCCATCTGTAACAGTATTAGTAATACCGTACATTCTCTTCAACAGCTGTCTGTGTTGTTCATATTTCTGGAAAATTGCTCTGAGCATATGTGGCCACGCTGTGGGCTGGTGACTGATGCGCTATGACGATGGCTGTGCTTCACAGGAGCGTGGGGAAGTGATAGACTGTGTGCAGGAGCTCAGCCACTCCGTCACCAAGCTCTTCAGCCTGGCCAGCACAGCTGTGGACCGCTGTGTCAAGCTGACTGACGGGCTTGCTGTGTGTGGACTGCTGAAGGCTATCAAAGCGCTCTTCACCAAGTATGGGCCATCTGAAACATCTACCTTCACTCACTCACTCACTCACTCACTCACTCACTCACTACACACACACACACACACACACACACACACACACACACACACACAGAGTCTGTTTTGTTGGGCTGAAAGACCAATGTATCCACCTCCGCAGACACACAAATGTTCTTATACGGACACACCAACACAAGCACTAATCATAGATCCAGACTGACAGACGCTTGAACGCTACTCAACCCACACACGGACGCGCATACACTACTTCAGTGTTTCCACTGCCACACATTGCCCCGCCTACGGAGCTTGCCGCCCCGCCTAAAAATATAAAATGGCAATGTCATTTTAAAACTAATTTACTATAATTTAAAAATCAATAGAAAATTTGTTCGCGTAAGTGCACCATTTTGAGACCCGTCTTCGGAAATTTGTTTGCGGACTTTGTTTAGTAACGAACCCCAAGTAATGAAATTAGTATTTTGATTTGCAGTAATCTCACTACGATTGGCTGCTTGGCCACATGCAGGAGAATGGATTTGTTTAGGTTGCATTACATCAGGAAAGTGAATAACTAGCCCTAGCTGATGATGTAATGTCATCTTCTGCTAATAAGAGGAGCTTGCAACCTTCCATGTAAATGTGAGATCGAGGAGGATGGCGACATTGGGCACCGTTCTGATAATATAGAAGTGAGCCAATGCGAATGATAGCCTGCAGATGCAGTGGAGTCTACCGTCGGTACAAACCATGGCTTATGATTCAATGAAACAAGCCTAGCAGAGTAACTAACTCAAAACTAAAGTTTGCGGTCTTCGTTAGATAATGAAACAAATATCCAAATCACAGAGCAGCGTTTAAACAACGTTATTTTAGCCACCTTTTTTTAACATAACATTAAATTCATTGAATATTTTACCCGCTCTTCTTGTGTCCTTTAAAATTTTTGTCCGGCCTATTTGTTTTCTTTGATGTCTGATATTTTGAAGCGCTCGTATTGATGAAGCCAAATTACGTTTATGCCATTTTCAATTTTGCCTCCATAATACATTTCTGACTGTTGTAGGGATGCTCTGCCACTTATGTGGGCCACACAAGCAGGCAGTGAAGAAAGGCAGGGCAGAAAGGAGTTTTATTGAGGTGCCTATTCTGTACACTGTAGCCTACACCCCCCCCCCCCACCCGTCAACAATCGCGCCACAAGCTCACCACCTAACCACCCCACCCCCGGTCATGCCTTGTCACCACCTCGCCTATAAAGACATCGTGGGGGAAACACTGCTACTTACATTCACCGATATGACACAAAAGTACAGTGCATGCACATACACTACTCATAGACACACAGACACTGATAGAAACAGACACGTATGCGCACACACACACAGAGACATGAGACATGAATGCTCAAACAAACACACCACTGACACAGATATGCACACACACACAAACATGCCACCCACTGACACAGACACAAACACGCTGCTCATAGAGAGACACATGTCATAGGCAGACATAAGTAAATATTTATGATTAACATACACACCTCACAGATGCAAAAACATGTATATATATATGTGTGTATATATATGTATATATATATATATGTGTGTATATATATATATATATATATATATATATATATATATACACGCACGCACGCACGCACGCACACACACACACCTGTACACCTTTGCGGAGGAATCGTCTTCTGTGGAGGTTGATCTTCTCCAGAAAGTGTGGTGCTTTGACCTCGAGCACAGAATTTTTTACCACAGGAATGTACAGGATGTGTCAGCTATTTCTAGACATGGTACACTCAGACACACAATCACAGATGGTCAGAGCTAATAAATAAGAGTGGTTGACTTCTGAAGTGGTCTGTTTTCTGCAGGTACGTGTCGGATTTCTCAATCACCCTGCAGTCCATCCGAAAGAAGTGCAAGCTGGAGGACGCGTGCAGCGCCTCGGCGTACCAGGAGGACTGGGTCGCCTTCCAGAACTCGGTCAGGTGGGTTTGGCACCCGGTCGCTGTTGGAGCAGAGCAGAGGCGTACTGTTTTCTCACTTTCTAAGTAAAAATGGCAGTTCACAAGAAATGGTGGACGTGGACAGATTAATGCTGCGTGATAAAGAGCAATTGAGTCATTAGCTCCTTGGTAAAACTGTAAAGCAAGAAATTTGGCATTTGACTTTTGCACTTGGCCACATTTTATAAGGTAAATGCTTACATCCTGTTGTACAGACGCGCCTTTCCCCTGAAAATATACTTTAAGTAGATTTAAATAGTCCAGTGCCCCATTTCCCAAAAAGATCTAAGAGTAAAGATTATCTTAGGCTATTTTGCCTTTATATTACTTTCATTGCTTGTTTTTCGTCGTTTGTTTTTTGTCTTTCTTCCTCAAATTGTATTATCTTTTTTATGTAATGTCACAGTAAATTCTAATAATTGTAATCATGAAATGAATGAAGCAAAAACACAAAACACGCTTAAGATGATCTTATCTCTAAGGTGCTTTTGGGAAACAGGGCCCAGCACTGCATGTTAGATTAAAATGGTTTCATTGTTGCATATCGGTTTTATTTGTACAATTATTGCCATCTCCCTCTGGTTCTTTTGTATTGTAGAATTATTTCCACTTGTGGTGAGCTGCTGAGGCAGTGTGGAGCTTATGAGCAGCAGCTGTCAAACAGGTAAGAGGCTCTGATGCATCTGGAGCCTTTTCTCTCTTGCCGTATTCAATACTCACCTCTTTTTATTACACAGTGAGGAATATTTATGTAACATCTGCTTCTGCTTCTCGTCGTCTTTAGTTGTGCAAAACGGGACCCGTTTAATGTAGCATCTGTGAGCTCTTGGGGCAGTTACATTGATCTCATTTAGAAATTCTGAGTTATGGAATCATTGATACCAGGGTTTGAACGGGGACACTTGGTTGAACATAGGAGCACCTGTGGAGTTAATATGGTGTCGACACACTCGGGGCCCGAGGTGCACAACGCCGTATTACAGCATATACAACAATAACGGAGAGGAGGAAATGATCACATAGCCTACAAAATGTATTTATGAACAGTAGCCTAAAGGATATAAAGAAAATATGGCGTGATTTTAGAAAAACTATCCTACAATATAAGGCGGGAAAGAAAGACCGATAGAACAAAAAGGTGGAAGGTATGCAAAATGAGGAGTGGGAGTGGGAGTGGGAGTGGGAGTGGGAGTGAGAGTGAGAGTGAGAGTGAGAGTGAGAGTGAGAGTGAGAGTGGGAGTGGGAGTGAGAGTGAGAGACACTGGTGACAGAAGAAGACCACAGAGCATCAGAAGGTAACTATTCACAATTAATTATACTGTAAGCCCTACTGAACGCATATAAGCACAACAATTGTTTACATTCAGAACTGCGTTTTTATACTAACTGCTAGCAGATGACTTTAATAGAAGTCTTGCATCCTTTCAATAAAACAAATATAATGTCATATTAGCCTATATCTGAAAGTGAGAAGTGATTAGTAGAAACATGTGTGAAACATGTTTGAAATCCTGTCTCTCTTCGAGTGCTATGCATTAGAGGATACATTTGTCCTACAGCCTGACACCCTTTGCATGCATCCTGAGCTATATCAGCGCTGACAAATTACGCCTGCTTTCAGGAGATCTAAAAATTCTCACGCAAAGATTAATGCCTGCTTTAGTAAATCATACAGAATACTTAATTGGCCTAATGTAAATAATCTCCACCCTATTTTAGTGCTTTCACTCCAGGTATACATATTAGGGGTGGGACAATGCACCGATGCATCGCGATGCATCGATCCGAATGTGTAAATACAACTGCATCGATCTGCAAGATTCGAATCGATAAGCATCGATTAATATCGCATTTTAAATGAATGTACACATGTATTCATTTATTCAAAAATTATTTAAAATATATATTTCTGAGACACGATTACTTTTAAAACTCTTTTGACCAGCTTCAATCCATGTTTCTGCTCCAACCCCAACGTAAGCGTGAGTTGAAAGTAGCGACTATGAGACGGACAGATCTGAGCGAAATGGCTAGCTGCGTGCTCGCTGAGTGCGACAAAAGAGACAGAAACTCAGAATTTGCGATGTTCCGAACAGAAAATCAGTGGTATGGAAGCATTTCGGGTTTAGAAAGAAGGAGGGTGTACTTGACAAAACCGCTGCAATATGCAAGATCTGCCAAGTAGAAATCAGATACACAGGCAACACCACAAACATGATAAACCATTTGAGCCGACTATACACAATTGACGTGAAGGACAGCAAGCGCGTTAGCAAGCTGGTAAGCAAGCTAAACTCGGGAGTCATTGATGAGTTTCCTGGAGAAATGGCCAAACAGTTCTATTTTTTTGTATAATTGTTTTTATTCGTTTTTATACACATACCGTGTCCAGACAGTTAATTGTAAAGTGCTTTCTGATATTTAAATTTAAACCATTTTCTATTCAAAATCAAGTAGACGTTAGAGACAAAAAACAAAAATAGTAAGACTATTTCCAATGTCTTACGTTCAATTAATTATTACTACGTTAACTGTCCGATTCACAAAATGAATGTCGTGGAACCTAGATACACCATACCATGCAGAAAATATTTGAGTGAAAAATGTATACCTGCTCTGTATGAAGAGGTGAAGAAAACTGTTCGACTGTCCTTGCAAAACGCTACGAGAGTAGCTTTAACTACGGATGGATGGGCATCTTGCTCCACCGAAGTTCTAGATCGTACTAAGATTTAGGAAAGTACGATGCATGACACTAACCTATAGGCTATTTCATTTTTCTTGGCCCAGTTTAGTAATTGTTATACATTTAGCCATTTTCATTTTGTAAATAAAGGAAATGTATTAGGGTACCATGTCTGACACTGTTTGAAAAACAATAACCTAAATAGGGCAACTTTAGAAAATACACTGTTAGTCATGTTTATTGCTGCATTATTTGCTGCAGACAGCTGCAAAATGTATGGCATGCCTTAACAATAAACATAATGCTGTGAATTTGGTGTAAGGTTCTAATTGAATATTTAATTACTGCTGAATGTATCGGTATCAAATCACATTAGCATACCTATTTAAAGTATCTAAATTAATCGAACCGAATCGAATCGAATCGAATCGTGGTCAAACGTAAGATATTATGATGCATCGAACCTTTGCCTAAAGAATCGGAAACGAATCGAATCGTGATGGGATTGAATCGTCCCACCCCTAATACATATGCATGAACTAATTTAACTATGCATCAAAAGGAAAGTCGAAGAGTGACGTTACCCCTGCAAATTACATCCTAAAAGCGATTTCTACCCATTGCGACCATTTAGTGAAGATGTTAGTGTAGATGTTGCGACTTTTAAGCAGCTGCTTTTGTGTCGGAAAAGCAGTCGCAATCTTTTAGTAAATCTGGCCCTCGGTGAGCTCAGTGTAACAGTCAGCACTTAATCAAACACTTTGAATTTCCATCCTCCCAGGTGAATGTGGTAACCCGACTGTGAGATTGAGAGGTTAGCTGGTGGGATTTGAAGCTGCGGCCCGTGTTTGTTAGCGCTCACGCTGGTGCGCCGATGTCGCCCTGAGCCGCGTGACTGAACGAGTGTCTCTGCTCCCTGTCCACAGGATCCTGGCCACAGCAGGTAAGTACCTGTCAGAATCCTACAGCCCCCGCAGCTTGACTGGGATACAGGAGGCCAGCACTGCGGACAGGAGAACCTCCACGAAGAACCCCTGGCAAGAGTACAACTACCTGCTGAAAGGCGACCCTGCAGAGTACGCCAGCCTGATGGAGATGCTGTACAACCTGAAGGTGAGGGAGAAGCTGGGGGCACGGCATGGAGAGCTGGGGGACTGTGTAAAAGATCTGTCCTTTCAGGTGACGTTAGAGACTCGGCAGCTTTGGTTTAAGTCTAAGTGGGTATTGGGAATGTTCTTTTTGAATATTCAAGACGCGGTCCTTCTTGGCTTTCCGCAAACGCTTGTACTGAGGGTAAGATCTGAGAAAGACAAGCTGATATTAATGGGAACATTTCAGAAAAGCTTCCACTCCTAGTTCCCATTTGAAGACGGCACGTGAGTTTTCAGGGCAACGTGCTGAGCGCCTCTGCGCTCCCTGTGTTTCAGGAGAAGGGCACGGGTAATTCCAGCCTCCTCACCGAGCCCCGCGCCGCCCTGACCCGCCTCAACCAGCAGGCCAACCAGCTGGCCTTCGACTCAGTCTTCCTGCAGATCAAGCACCAGCTCTGCCTGGTCTCCAAGATAGAGGTGAGAGTGGCTGGCGCCCACTGCCATTCACTTTGAGTGAACGGATAACTTGATAAGACAAATTGCCCTTTTCCCTTTAAGGATTATACGTGACAGTCTTTGCGCTATCTTTGTCAGCAGAGCAGGAACTCCAGTGGTATGGGTGAGACTCTCACAGAGGACCTGCCCACCTTCAGCCTGTCCCCGCTGGAGTACATCACCAACGTAAGCCTGGCCTGCTGCTCTCTCACATGTGAAGGGTGCCAACTACCAACAATCAAATAAATGGGGTGTTTGGTGCATAAGGTCCATGCAGCAGGTTCTGGAGCAGCGCAAGCATTTCTTGAAATGTGAAAGTTACATCAAGTGAATGAGCACACACCAAACAATCCATTCACCCAAAATATAGTTTTTTAAACCAATTCAACCCAGACGGCATCATGGCCCCCTCTAAGTGGTCTACCCTGTGTTATTGATTTCCTCCCACAATGCCGCATAGCCTGTGAATGGTCCACAAAGCCTGAAATCATCCTGCGTCTTTATGGCTTTGTCTTTTAATCTGTGCATCAGAGTTAATGCCCTGTGGAAGCAGGCTTTGGAAATCCTTAACAGAGAAAATAGCAGAGTTCAGATTCATAGCCCTCATCTGAGAGAGGAAAGAAGACCGTGTGGGCTGTGATATTGGCAATCTTTCAAAATTAAGCAAGTTGTTCTCTGTCATTATGTAGCTTTTCAGCACGTCCACTGAATCATAATCCTCTCTCGTGAATGTGGGAATTGAAGTCCATTCCTCAAGATCGTGTGTCCCTCCTCAGATTGGCCAATACATCATGTCACTGCCTGTGCATCTGGAGCCCTTTGTCACGCAGGAGGACCCAGCGCTGGAGCTGGCCCTGCATGCAGGGAAACTGCCCTTCCCTCCTGAGCAAGGTGATCCCACGACCCCCTCCCTGTGTCCTCCTGTTGGCTTTCCATTCTGGGGTTCCTCTCTGTGTATGCCGTCCATTATAATGAAACCGTATTATAATAATTTGGAAACCCACCCAGTATTGGTCACAGCTGGTTAGGGAGCATCTGAAAATACACAAAACACATGAGAATACACATCTTGTGGGTGTACGTACAGCACCAAACTTTTCTGAATTTGTTTAATGTATTGCATATCTTAGAGAGTTCAAAATGACGAGTGCAATCACTGTTATTAAGAGAAAGCATCGAAGATTCCTTTTCATTAATTAATTTGTAGACATTGCTTCTTCTTACTTTTGAAGTATGTTTCTGATCTTCTTTGTAACATCCTATTACTACTCACTAATATCCTTTGTGGTGGAAAAAATTCTGGTCTGATGTGTTTAATTAATTAATTGTGCTAACGACTTGTAACAATTAGAGTATAGTACAGTGCTGTCAGACTGTATTCATAAGAGCTGGGAAGGCTTCAATGAGGTTGGAAAGGTGTTTCCCAAGAACCTAGGATCATTTGTATTATTATTATTTTTTTAAATAGGTGATGACCTGCCTGAGTTGGATAACACTGCAGACTACTGGCTGGGCTCAATCGCCAGGGCAACGATGCAGACATACTGTGATGCCATTCTGCTGATCCCTGAGCTCACCTCCCACTCCACCAAGCAGCTGGCCACAGATATAGGTGAGGGCAAGTCATGTACGCATAAGTAACAATGTTCTAAAATGTTTACTCTCCAGCTGTTTTCTGTGCACAAGAAAGGTTTTTAAGTTGGAACCGTTAATTATTTGAGATGACCTCGGGCTGTTTGAGGTAGTGTGGCCACCACTTTTAAGTACACCTGAGCCATATATTTTTCTACACTTTAAGATGGCGGTTTGCTTTGTGTTTCATCAGAAATTACAGTAGAACTAGTTCAGCAAGAACAAAGCACCATGTTTTCACGGCGAGAATTGTAAACATTACTGCAGTACCGCATTTCTTTTTCGTTATTATGAAAATTCAATAGCTCTAACAGCAACAGATACAAAACATGGTGTCTAAGATTTATCTAAATGTTATACTACATGCCTAGAGCATATTTATAGAACGAGCATTTAGCGAGAAACATACAAAAATAAGAAACAAACTCTGAAACAAACTTGACAAAGAAAGAAAGAAAGAAAGAAAGAAAAACATTTTGTGTGATTTGGTCAGACCGAGCGCTGGGTATGTAGCTCAGCTGAGCCACAGCGCTTTCAGTCAGGCACTCCTTAGATGGGTGGAAATGCGCATCCTAGTGGCGGCCGTGTGGATGTGCGCCTCCTCCTCCGTTTTACAGATATCCTAGCGCACTTAATGATGCGTTACTGATCGGCCCAGTGCGCCGTTTGTGACGAATGACAGTTGACTGCAAAGTAGCGACGCTTGCGGCTAAAAAAGAGGAACGGGAAAAATAACTGTGTGGAGAAAGGCTGTGAAATAAGAACTTGAATGATCTTTAGGCTCTCCTTGTCTGCCTTTAAATCAGTCATGGCTTGTGTGCTGCTGGCAGCATATGCTGTATGGCACGCCTCACACACTGCTGAGTCATCGCTGACTGGGCCCACAGGAGGCTTCCATGTTGGGCTCTGCGGGGATGTAGCAGCTGATTATACCACCGTCAGCACAAAACAGCCCCCGTAGTAAATGTAGCAAAATCCCAGCATATGGGAGTTAAATCTTCTTGTCACACGGAGATACAGCATATGGGTGGACAGCGTGTTTCGAACGCCTCCATTTACCCCCAGTGGCAAAAGATTGGATCGGCATACTGAGAGCAGAGCTTTTGAATTGTATTTTATTCAGAGTTCATATCCGTCTTGATTTCAGCGCTTAAAAGTTACCTGTACGAAAGCCCTAATGTAATTGTGGATCTTTAGGTGAGCTTGGGCCAAGCATAAACATCAAAGGATTTGTTTCAATTTCCGTATGTGCTTAAATAACATAAAAATCAACTGAAACTATCTTACAATCTATGAATAATCCATTTGGATTATACTACTCATTATACTATAACCCTCTGTATATGCCCTCTGTAGACTACCTGAGCAACGTGATGGACGCCCTGGGTCTCCAGCCCTCACGGACACTGCAGCAGATAGTCAGCCTTCTGAAGGCTAAACCCGAGGACTACAGACAGACAGCCAAGCCTCTGTCCCGCAGACTTGCCTCCACAATAGCTGCCATGAGGAATATTGATTACTGAATGGGGATGGAGACCATATGAGGTAAAGTCTTGTTCACATCACCGAATGTGGGAGATATTACAGCCTGATTTGTCCTGGTTTTCTTTGCATCATTGCTCAGGCTGATTTTTATACATCCTTTAAATGTTTTATATATATTTATTTTAATTGTTCTATACATCTCCTTTAAACAGTATTACCTAAATGAATAATTTTGTGACTGGACATTGCATTCATAAAGTGAAGGCGCTCTGTTTGACTCGTGGAGTCAGCTGGCAAAGTAGCGTGGAAGCCATCTATTTAACGGAAGCCATCCTCTTCTCGTCTGCACAGTCTACAGCGGCAACTGATGCGTACAGATGGCAGGGCGCCACACGGCCTTACTGTCACGGAGCTGTGGAAGGGAGACGCGATGAGTCCCCAAATAGACCAGTCTGAGAACATTGTGCGCTTGAAATGCTACTTGTGGGCATAGGCGTAAAAAATAAAAACAACAATTGAATTTGCTGGGCACCTGACACCGGAGCTGTTGTCCCCTTTGTGTCTCACACACGAGTCCCACTTAAGCTGAGTTTTATATGTAATGACACTGTGGTGTAACGGCCCCTGGGCCCACTTACCGCCATTTCTCTGATGCTGCTACGGTGCGGCATCTGACCCTAAAGGCTTTTTAGTCCTCACAGAGATGAAAAGATGGGGTCATTAGATGGGCGAAGGCTAAATGCTAATGCCGGCAGGGACGGTTGAGGAGGAGAGCGAACGCGCGGTCAGGAGACTGCTGCGCTGGACGCTCGTATTACGCCGTGTTCTGAAGAGAAACGCACTGTGACCTTGTGGCGGACTGCCGCGTGTACGTCAGATTGAGTCTCCTTCCTGTCGCTGCGCCAGAGCGGTTGTCGCTATTCGCCTGTTGCGTGCGGTTTGATGTCACTGATGCTCGACGCGTGTCTGGGACGTTAACCTCTCCTGGCGGGAGTTTCTGATTTTATTTTTTGTCTCTCCGCCAGATACGGACCCTGAGCAGAAGTCGGTAGGCCCGCAGCAATAGGCGAGGAGTCAGAGAGAGAGCTGAGGGGGAAGTGGGCATCCCTCAGCAGAACGTGTGAAGAAGAGGTTGCTGATTCACCGGCGTGTATCTCACACGCTCTCAGACGGGCTTGAGAACACTGCAGCGGTTTGTGTGGGAAACTCAGCCGACATTTCAGCTGACTTGCAGCATATTGTTTAAAAAAAAAAAAAAGTACAGCTGCTCTGGCTGCAGGCAGACATTAATTGAAGGGTAGGGACACTGGGGACCTAGGGTGGTTAGAAATCATATGATTTATGTTTTAAGAGGCAGAGAGCCTATTGTCACAGTAAAACAGCCTCAGTAAAAAAAAAAAATACTGGATTTGCAAGAACTTGGTGTTTTAACTTGAGCTTAAACGCACTGTACAGCTACTCATGTTTGAAAAATCCTGTCTATCTATGGTGATATTAGATTCTTTTTCACATTTTTTTATTAATTTCTTATGTATTAGTTATTGTGTTTCATATTGCTTACATGTATGCTTATGTCCAATTTAAACTAAAAAATAATGGGGAAATTAAATAAATTGTTTTGATCTCTTGATTTATACCGATTCCTCGCATCACAATAAACATTACACTACCTTCTATGTCGTTTCACTTTTGCTAATTTTAGCTCAATCCACATAGGACTAGGATATAGTAAGTGTTCCTGGTAATGGCACCCCAGTGGCTGGTCTAATCTTGGAGACGTGAGTGTTGTTGTGTTTAAATTCCTGAAGGATGAAACGCGAGCTTTGTCTTGCGTTTGACAGCCAAATAATCTAATGTAAAGAACGGGTCCTTCTCCCCATGGAGCCGTGTCTGTGAGGAAAGGCAGTTTAAGGACACTGAGCTTGTGACTAGCTTCAAGGTTGAATTTTTCATTCCCAACCCAGCCATTGTTCCCCTTAAGCATCAGTAACAACATGTAAGACCGTGTTTGTCCAAGGACAAATATCAGTATCTTCACGGCAGATCTCTGTCCCTTGTCCTCTGTGCACTTCCCCCACGGTGCGAGAGACTGAGGTAATGACGGGGTGCCAGGCTTGCAGGACCACTCACTGTTCAATCATCTAGAAGCTGCAAGCCTGTGCACACTAAATGCACACTGCGAGTCTCGACAGATTCACACAAGTTCCACGCAGATGAGCCTTAGAAATCACACACATGAACACAGGCGGAGGACATTGATGTAAAAGGATTAAACTTGCTGTCTCAAAATCCAAACCTAACATCTGGGCCATGTTCAAACTAAGACGCTCTATGACTTGTTTATAAGTGGAGATTGTGTTGTATCGATTGCGGTTTCTTTAAACAACAAACATTAAATACCTGTTACTGGCTGCTGACTATGCATGATGTGACACCAATTCTTAAATTTGCCACTCACCACTGCTGGTTACACCATAACATGCATTACATTACATTAGTCATTTAGCAGATGCTTTTATCCAAAGCGACATACAATTGCCCAGCAAACAGGAGAAAACATATCAAAGATTGTTGCAGAACACTGCAAACTGGTTTGAGTGAACAGATTGTTCAAAGAAAACAGTCTTGTACCTGAACGCAGCCCTGATGTGCCTCAGCCCTGGAATAACTGCAGTCAACAGGGAGGGATTAATTGGTACATTTTTAGGCCAGATATAAAGTTCCGGTGACTTTCCCACAGTATGTTTGGATTTGCTCAATACTTTGTTGTTGAAACCTGTATGATGAGATTGCTATATTGTATTCAATTATTGGTATAGGAATGCACTACTAACATATCTCTCAGGAAAAGACTCATAACTCCTTTCAGATCCCCACCCACACACACTATTCAGTTCAAGGTGCTTATATCTTCTTTTCCCATGTCTGTCTTACTTGTGCTGAGTTTTTGAAGTCAGATGGCCTTAGGGTAGATAAACAAGTCAGACTGGATCTGTGTCAACTGGAGATAGCATCTGGGCCACCTCTTTGGATCTCTGATTTCATCAACCCCATTATCATGAGGCCCAACCCAAATGCCCCTGGTAATTACACAGACCCTCCCTCTTTCAGTGTTTACCCTCCCCTGTCACACTCCCAACATCAAAACAACCACCTCTCAAGAGAGAAAGAAGCAAAATGTGTTAAAGCCGTTTACCTGTCTGCACACTTTAGGTAGTCTAACATGTGCAGGTTTCCTTAACAACCATCATGTCCCATATCCTTGGTGTTTTTCAAGCTTTCAAAGCAATCGTGAATTAATGTGATTCACTAGTGCCATCTTTCACTTCAGAGTTTAATCAGATTTGACAGTCACAATAGAACAAACCCATAGATTATTGTTCCAATCATTAAGCCATCATCAGCTTTGTTCCTCAGCTGTTTAAACCAGTGTTTCTCAACCCTTGTCCTGGAGTACCCCTGTGTATGCTGGTTTTCATTCCAACCACAGTTGCAATACCAGAATTTTAACAATCTGTACATTTTTCTTAATTTGGGGTTTTTAATGTTGAGGGATTATTTAACCTCAAACCAAATTATGTTAGCAATAGCTATGCACGCCATGAAGAATACAATTCCCATGTTCATTATGCTTATAGTGTTATATTGCAAACAATTACAAAGAACTGAGGTGAATAGGCTCCTAATTAGGTAATTGAACACGTTATTTCATAATCATTTCCTTAAACTTATTAACACCATGCAGGTTTGGCTCTTGATCATTTGCTTTGTCTTTGAATTCTTCAACACTTTAAACGCTGAACTCAGAAACCTCTGGCCGACAACACTGAGACCAAAAGCCTTGAAATGCATACCCCCACCAGGGACTTAATCCCCACCCAGGATTACCTTCAAATAAAAAAGGAAAAATAAGTAGTGGGCCAATGGAAAACCAAACAAGTTTGATCAACTGGCCTACTCGGCACTTACCTACCTACAAAAACACCAAGGAAAACTCATTATAAACCAAGACACAAACCTGAATCAGCACACCACAAAACAAAATAAGCTAAACAAGAGCTATAACCTCACCAAAGGTTTTAGAGGGTCTAACACTGAAGCAAGACTCATAACCCTTGACAGTCCTTCTGAATTGACACACCAAGCCTCACCTGAAGTCACACACACAAAGAAGAAAGTTTTGGACGAGCTCCCATTTGTATAGCCAGCCCTCGGCGAGTCACAACATAAAGAACAAAAAACAAATATTTATAAAAATAGATTAATTTATTAACAAACACAATAGTGAAATTAGCAAGATGACAAAACCACAGAACAGGCAGCACGGAACCCCGATGGTTGTTGCAGAGTGAACTCCCCCTAGCCATTACAGTTTCTTATCAAGGGGTTTTCACAGGTGCTGCCAATCCTGAAAATCAAAGACAACACAAAAGGAATCGCAAAACGAACTACCTGCCACTAGGGCACCAGCTCGGATTATGTTGATTTTTTCCAATTACTTTTGTTGCCCTAAAATGGGGGGGGGGGGGGGGGGGGGGGGGCTATGTGTAAAAATGGCTACACGGTTCCATTGACAATATGGATGTAAAAAACCCCAAATTAAAGCTGAAAGTCTGCACTTTAACCTCATAGTCACTGTTCCATTTCAAATCCAATGTGCTGGAGTACAGGGCCAAAACAACAACAAAAAATGTGTCACTGTGCTAACAATTTTGGAGTGCACTGTATATTATGACATATGACATGACCCAAACTAAAGTTCTGTCACCTTTTTTAATTAAATGACAATTTGGGAGATATTATGTAGGCCAAAATTATATTTATGATTATAATAGTCCAATGTTTTGTGATAGTCCATATGCAAACCTGAAAACTTCAGAAAGAGGGGAATTAGCTACTCCTCCTATCCAAACCATTGTGGAATATGCGATTTTGTATTCAACGTGGTCCCTTTGATTGGAGGGGACAAAAAATTGTGAAAATAAACGTGTGGCCTACCACAAGCATATCATTCAGAATATCATAGCAGCCTAATGACGTTGACCTAATTTCGGTCAACATCAGGTTTGTAGTTCAACCCTTTGAAACCTGAATTACAAATCTACTTAATCATATGTAGGCTATATAAGCGAACAACACTGCCCATAGACATAGTTACTGTATTCGTGATGATGATGTATTTGTGAAAATTGGAATATCCGAAAGAAAACTAAAATGTTGGCACCATTTGGCGTTCATGAGAGAAGATCATCGTTATCCCAGTTGTATAGCGCAACAATCAGCTACCTGCACTCTCTGGGAACGTTTGGGTGTGACGTCAGTCGTCACCACCGCCCTGCCTGCAGTGTCAGTGATTTCAGCTGATGGAGAGGGTAGAAGCGGCCTTCGCTGCAATGGATCTGGATTTGGGAGCTGTGTTTCTGTTTTAGGGAAAGGAAACCCCGTAAAAGAAAGCAACCGAAGCTTCGTTAAATAAATATTTTCAACGCCTTAAATGCGACAAGAGTTTATTCTTCGGGAAGGAGCTGCTCTCTGTCCGCTGTGGGCTTTTCAGGGGGCTTTCCTGTAGGCAGCAGCTACAGCAAAGTGCCTCAATGCTGGGAGCAATTTGGAAGAATCACTCTATCCCACAATGGCAAAACAACTGTGAGTAGCTAGGAATTGCTGGTGCAAATAGCAAAATAGTGTTTTTTGCAACTTAAGACAACGGCAAGGAATGCCGTCTGAGGGGTGGAGCAGCGGTTTGTTTAATAATACATGAGCCTCGTGAAAATTAGCAAAGAAAACTGCCGTATGTTCGCGTCGTCTGGACTTTTATTATTGCCTTTGCAATAGTTGGCAATGTTTGGATAATACTCAACGGCACGGTCCGTTAATCTTTATGGAAGACCCATTAAACGTTAGCTAACTTTAATTTTAACTAGCTAACAAGCTAGCTTAATTTCAAGCAATAACGTTTTATAATGTTATACAATCTCGGAATGGATTTTGTTACCATTCGCTTGCTGAATGTCATAACTAACGTTCATGGAGATCATTGCTAGCTAGCGAGCTAACTTGTTAGCTACATATTAGCTTGCTAGCAACATATACTAGCGACACGAGTTTACTAGCTCAACTAACGTTAACGTCATTAGTCAGTTAATCTGGCTATTGGATATTGGAGATTGTGAAGTCAAGGTAGAAGCCATGCAAGGGCGAAAACACTACTGTGCCCTGACTGGGCAACGCATGGGAACGTTGTAATATTTGATCTTAACTATTTAGCAAAAAGAAAATGATAGCTAACTTCAATCAAAATATAAATAGCCACAAACTGAAAAGTAGTTTCAACAGGGAATGGATCTTGGATAGCTAGCCAGACCATGCCATTGGCACAGTGAAGTTGGCAGAACCTGATAAAGCAAGGTGCGGGGGACTTTTTTCACCTGATTAAGTTTGCGTGCCAAACGTTTCTGTTTTGTTCTTTAATAAGCCTCCAGAATGGCCTTTAATTTTTGGAACTATGTCTAAAGCGGCGACAAAAGAGAAGAAATCTTTTAGCAAGAAGCTCTTCCGCAGGGGCTCCGTTCGCTCCGTGGGGAGTTTTATGAGCAGAGTCCTTAGGACTCTCTCAACGTTATCTAATTTTGGCACCGAGGAGCATACTACAGAAGAGGAGAAAGACGATGGAGGTTTCACCTCTTTTAAGACGGGTGGATCTGTTCCTTCGGACGATAGCGATTGCGGAAGCTTTCTATTTGGAGACAAGATTCCCGGGGTGGCCGGTCTCAAGAACCATGGAAACACTTGTTTTATGAACGCAATTCTGCAGTGTTTGAGCAACACAGAGCTGTTTGCAGAGTATCTGGCATTGGAGCAGTACCGCGAGGATGATGGCAATGAAAAGCCGAAGTCAAACGGTGTGCTTTTGCAAAAGAAGGGCCAGCAGGACAAAGGAGAGGTCACGGAGCAACTATCTGGTCTGGTTCGAGCCTTGTGGACCTTTGAATACACTCCGCAGCACAGCCGAGAATTTAAGGTAAGTATGTGCATTATTCGAAAACTGTATTCAGCAGAGGTGGAAATCCAGGGGACATACAGTAAAAGTCCTACCATGTGTTTCTTCCACCAATAGACTCAGCCTGCTGATTTCACTAATTATTTCTACATCCTTGCTGAAGAATTATGTTAATTAGCAAATCCAGGTGATTGGAGCAAAATACTGGGGAGGACATTTACTTTATGTCCCCTGGATTTCCACCTCTGGTATTCAGTAACTTTTGTTTGCAGAGATTGAGGGAAAACTGACCACATCACATACCCCATGTGGTTAGATTTAAGCCATCTCAACTTTTGAAGTAGGCCTAAACTTTTTTTGTTTGTTGTAATTTTACGGGTTAGTCATTGAGGGCTAGAGTGAAACTTAATAGAACAGTAGGTATAATATTATGTTACTTGCTGTAGCATATAAAGAAAGAATGTTACGCTTGTTAGTTGACAGAAATCTTTTAAACCCATTTGAACTCTTTAGCTGTCACTACCACCGTACAATCACACAAATGTGTTTGTTGTATCTCAGACAGCATATTGCATGATAGCGGAGTCTATCCTAATTCTTGTTTCCTTTTTCACCAACTTAACAGACACTAATAAAATTAATCTATAGTGGATGCCAGAAATATGCCTTGTGTGCTCTATTGAATTGTCAATTAACTGTCTCAAAGTAAATATGTGTCTCAGGGACAAGATAAGAGCAAACGTAGCCACATGAAGGGATTTACTGAATTAGAAAAAAAATCTCTGAAGTTTGAGGTGTAATTTAAATTATTTTTCTCGGGAATCTTCTGTGATTATCAGTCCGTTTTTTGTGTGCATCACTTGCCTTCTGGAATGCTGGTTTGTTGTATGAAGGATCATTTTGAACCCTGAAGAGGCCTGCCCACTAGTCGTTAATCTGTATAAATCGTGCTGCTGATTTAGGTCTAGTGTCTGGAGGCATGACATTCCTGCTTATGGACACATTATTATGCAGTGTTAGAAAAATATATGGTTTTGGAAACACCAGTTGCATGAAAAGGCTGATGAGAATATTACATTTATTTGGTGATTACATCCAGTGTTTTATAAGACAATATGTAGGCTACTACAACAGCACTTCAATTTAAACATTGGCTATCTGCCTTTACCCATGTAGGTCTAAAGTGTAATTACTTGAGCCACAGACAAACTGTTTAATAGTTTTTGTATTGTTGTATGTATTCTCTTATTCAGCTATCAAATCCTACATAAATTTAGTTTATGTAGGATTTCCTAGAATTTAATCTTCACTGGCAAGCACTTAACTTAACTGTTTCATACACAGGGTTGGAGATCATTATATCATTGTGGTGGTGACAAGCAATTATTCAAAAGGTACTCAAGGATTCTGTTAAATTAAGTTGCTTTGAATGCCAGACTCACCCATACTCCTCCTAAATTTCAGTGCAACTTAAATCTTTAATGTGCAGCTTCTGTACCCATGTACAGCAGTACACCGCTCGTTTCACACTGAGGGCCACTATTACACAACTTGCACTGAAAAAGAATGTGCACTGCAATCTTGCAACAACATACAGTGCTATACGTACTTAAATGATCCTTCTGGTCTTCTGAGCTTTTCCTCCTCAGTTTGTGTCGGTGTCCTGAGTCAGAATCCCTTGTGGAGTAATTCTAGGCTGAAAGAAGGTGAAGTCAATATTTAGCTTCTGCAGCTCCTGTCGTGTTTCATAGACTTGAGCTAACAGCTGTTTGCTTTTATGTTGCAGTGGAGTAAGTCACAGGTGTGAAAATTGATCTGAATGTGTACACAATAAGTCTCACTAATTTTGAAAGTGCAGTGGCTAACCTCAAGTTTATAATGTTTTTTTCTGCTTCTCCTCTGAGATTGGAAATATGCTAATTGGTTATAAGGTCACAGGAAGTAGAATTGTTTAATTATTAACGGTGCATCTGGGGATGGTTTTCTCCTCATTTTCTGATTCGTTAGGATTTTTAGTTATATTCCATGAAGTGAGAAAACTAAGTTTCATGTGGTATTGTTTGTTGTACTGCTAACTGAAGGAGATGCCAGAAAATGATTTGTAGGTAATTTTCTGTAGGGTCAGACCAAGGTATTTCAATGAGGATTTGCTGATTTTGCATGCTTAGGTCTCAAATTGTTCTCATATTATTTTTACACAATCCCTGTCCATCCAAATGAATAAAACTGAACTTTGTTCATGATATTCTGCATAGTTGTAGAGATAGAGGTGTCCAAATAGGTCAAAAAAGGGCACCATCATGGGGGGGGGGGGTGGCACCCTTTATGTGAGTGTATTTGAGGCCATAAAGGAAATAAAAATCTGATTTTTGGAGGGATAATTACACAGAACTCATAGAACACACATTTATCAAAATATTAATGCTGCCGTCTATACAGGGCATCTAAAAAATCATTTTGTGGTTTGTCTTCAAGGATAAAAAAATATATATGTGGGCATAATTATTAGTAGAATCTTGAAACGTTCACAATTTAAGCGTTGTGACATGTAGCTAATGTGTACAGAAAGCCATCGTCCTTCATAGTGAAAGTAATTGTTCAATTATAACTCCTACATTAGGCCAGTGTGATGTACTACACATATTGGACACTAGGTGACAATTGACTTCATAATTATTTTCAAAGACCCAATGGCCCCAATTTACACCCGTTGTTTAACACTAGTTCAGATCTCTAGCCAGAATAATAGCCAGAAATAATGACATCATGTATTTGGTGAGAGCTCCTACTATTCCAAATGTAAGGCAATATTATATGGACACAAAGGACAGTGACTGGACAACACAATTCAAAAAAAATAAATGGAAATGAAATGCCTTTTTTGGTGATTTATTTTGTTATGTTTTGATAGGGGGCAAAGATTATTCCCTAAAATGGAACCATAATGTTTTAGACGATACAAAATGTATTCCAGCTTTTAGGTTTTTTGTTATACATGTTTTCACTGGCTGGCTGTTTAACAGAAATTGAGTCATGTTAAAATGACTGAAAGAAAATAAAAAAGGAAATTCTAAAATTCTGAAATTCAGACTTTTTGTGATCCTTGTTTGACTGGGTATTTATGTCTAGCCTATATTCTATATTGCCTAGTCATTGTTTATTTTTTAAGCCCCATTTGAATAGTGATTAAAACAGTGACCTCTAGTGACCAGGCAATATTTTATTAAAATAATAGTGTGATTTACTACTACACATATTGGACACTAGGTGGCAGTGACCTTGAAAATAGCCTTCACTTAACCTGGCTTTGACCAACCTTGCCAGCTTCAGAGGAAGCTTATACCAACTTCCCCATGTTCAAATGTAAAAAGGTTGGTCTCAGCCTTCTGGTGCTGTTAGCCTCCTCACTGTGACTTGAAAAACGGATCTGCGATAGGTTGTTGAAAGTCAAGGTCCCATATATATTTTGAATTAACCATGAAGGAATTTCATTAGGGTAATGACACATTCTACACATTAAATGTATACAGTAAAATGTGAAATTTATAAGGCTGAACAAATATGCCCACATGTAATTTTCTAACATTGAAGATATACCACAAAACATTTGTATAATGGTTTCTATACATGTTTTGCTTACATTTTTGCTATTCATATGTTCGTAGTGGGTACTTTAGCAATCATTCAAAAAATTTGATCGATATCTCTATTATTTAAAAGAGTAAATGCTATCTGAAAATGTTATTTCAATAAAATATGGTCATTCTGGACCTTAATTGAACCTTTATATTTTTTATAAACTATTAAGTATTCAAGGCTCAAATGTAATTTTCTTTCAAATGGGTGGTTGAAGAATGTGTACACCAAAAATAAACTGGTTCTGACCCTCATTGAAACTGCGTGGTTTGACTGTACAGTTTTACTTACATAGTTAATTTCTGTTATTGATTTCCAAGCAGAAATCATTGTATCTGTTACCCAGGGGTAGTGAACTAATAATAACATTATTGTTATTATTATTATTATTATTATTATATTGTTATTGTTATTATTCAACTTGCTTCCAGTGTCCTCAGCATACCTTCATGTTCAAAGAGTATGCATTATTTCTGTGCAAACCATGTACTGCAGTTGTTAAACTTGCCCATGGTAGTCGAGCAACAGATCAGACATAATAACTAACAACTCCTTTGCACCCGAAGAATATGGACCTAAAGTTGTCTAAAAGGTAAAATGCAGCTCAAAATGCCGTAAAACATAAATATCTCCTATTCACTTGAATTTCTTGTCATTGGTCTCCAAACTTATGTCAGAGTTGGCGTTTGTGCAGAGCTTCAAGAAGGAAATTGTTCCTTGGTTTGCTTCGAGTAGTTTATGGCTGAGAGCAAATCAAGCAGCAGCATCCTTCCCCTCAATCATTCCTGACAGTTTCCTAAAATATTTTTGACCTGTATTTGGTCTGCGAGGCCTGTCTGCTCAAGTGTGGGGTGGTCTCCTCTAAGGGAATTTGATCAAAGCTATGTGACCCTGGCTCTCAAATGCCTCAATGTTAGAGTGCCTGTTGGTAAATTGCTTCATGATATGTGGTTTGAGGGTTTAGACAGAATTTTTGTTTTGGCCGCAAACTTGCTTGGAAGAAGATGGAGCAGAAAATCCAAACCAAGCACCGTGATGTACAGCAGAACAAAACTTGCAGCAAGAAACGTTTGGTATATGTAACACAGATGCACATCGCACTGTTTTGAACTCTTCCACTTGGTCTTTTGTTTTTCCACGTTGCCATACAAGCTAATGGGTGCGTAAATAAATAAATGTGTTTTTAAGTGCCACTGCTGAGCCAAGGACAACCGCAGCAAATCCAATAACTTTGTATAAATAGCGCGATTTCAGCATTCTGGAGGATTTACCGTTCGCTCCTGTCTTCCACTGCTTATTTAACTTCTCATATTGGCCAGCTGCCTGTGCTTTTTTTTGGGCCCTCCAGTTTAGATGGTGAAATGGATAAACTGTGTGCATATGTGTGTCTGTGTGTGCTGGTTGATTCGCTAGAAAGATAAATCAACTTTATGCCCAAGTATCCAAATATTTACATTTGACTCTTGCACTCAATTTTGTGAATTAATTCTATTTATTGTCTTTGTAACTAAGAAAAATGTAAAGATGAAAGAAAACTGTTACACTTTTTAATTGTACATTTTGCCCATTTTTATTTGTTTTTGAGTGCTTCCTGGGCCAGTGCACCATCTAGCCCAAACTCATAAAAGCTTTTTACCGTGGAGTGTCTTCTTTCCGTTTCAGATTATCTTTCTTTTTTTTCTTGTTTTACTCTCTTTTGTGCCATTACTGGACCTAGCAGCCATTTCCCCTTAAGTAGGTTGGTGATACATTATTAGTGTGACAGTCTGTGTAACAGGGCCCCTGTAAAACACATAGTAATGGGTGATATGGATATTGTCTTTGTCCTTGCCCACCCCCACCTGACACTCGGGACAGTCCTTCTGTAAGGCATTATGACACCGTTTACGGGTACATTGGTGCATTAGCATATTTTTCATTTTCTGAATTGTCGTTCATAGGATTCCAGTGCCACTGAGTCTACAGATATGTTGAAATACAGCATACTGAGGCAATTTTGTAAATGAACATATTCACTGAAAATATTATGGCCTAAATTGCTGGCTGTTGAGAGGCCTGTAATGATGGTGTGGAGAGCAGATTTTCCATCAGTTTCTACATGAGTTGTACTAACATTAGCTAGCTAACCTAATCAAAATTAGATATAGTTACCTAGCTATCACTGACGACTAATATGTTGTTTCCTGGTTTTATTTCTGATGTTTCACTCCCAAAGTGATTTGTGTGTATTGTGTATACAAACTGCAGATCTGGCCTTTTTTTGAACTGCTGTGGCCATTATGGTATTCTGAAAAGCGGCTATTTTCTGCTGCTGTGGGGTTTTGTCAAGGATGAGAAATCAATATTGATGAGAAATCAATAATGGAATATAGGCATAATTTCTATTGATTTACTTATTGTTATTGTTGATTCAGCAACATTTGTTTCAAATTACAATGGTACTGCTACCTCGGATACAAATCTCTGAGTTAGCCTGACCAGTCAACTGAACAGTGTATAGTTGCACATACGTCTTTTTTAAGGAGTTATGCCCTTTTCAAGAAACTTATGAAATATGTAGCTACTTGTAGAGAAGAGGAATCTAGGATAGATAAGAGTTCAAGAGTTATGGCCTTCCTAAGTTTGTATTTTCAGCCATCTGCTCGAGTGCCTCAATTTGGCCTATATTGGTGTTACATTGTCGTCAACAAACATGGCAAGTTTGGTGAGTTCTTGAGTGGAGGGGAGCCAGGGTTTGTAGCCGTTTTAATTATCAGTCCCTGGTAAACCAAAATAAAATCACTCATGTTAAAACTCTTCCAAATTCTAAAGTGCAACACCTGACATGATTAATTACACTCCATGGGACACAAAGTCAGAAAGTCACATGCATTGGCAGGGATTTATTTTCCTGAGTTTGCATAAGTATCCACTGCTTCCTAACATGCTAAAAAAGACATGTAGCATAGATAAGCTATAAGGTTTAGGCGCAGACCTTAGACACCATATCTCTATAATACTTAAAAATTATATCAGGCCCAAAGATGAACCTCCTATAATTGGTTTAGCACCAGAGAGGATTAAATGCAGTTTGACAGAAAATTTTCTGCTCTTTTATGTGAGTAAGGCTTGGCATCCTTACTGTATCGAGTTAAAGGCTGGACTGTTGTGGTGCCCATGATTGATAACCTGATTGATTGACATACTTTTGTGGTAAGCAGTTTAATTGTTGTAACTGTTGCCGTTAGCTATGGACCTACTGTCCACTGTGATGTATTCTTCTGTTTGCTCCCTTACTAAACCCAGCATGAAGAATCCTCTTTTAGAAAACCTTGTGAAAACCCTGCTTGAATTGCGCAGTACTTGGCAGTCGGCTATATCCTCCCAGAAAGCTTCCTGTGTGCTGTTCTGCTAAATGAGATGAGGCTAATCTTCTGCATCCTGTTTGTTTACACATGGACATTCTCCTTTGTTATTACTGCATGTCCTGCATGTTGGTACGGAAAATATATTGAACCCAGCCAACTACAGCCCAGCTTATTCCTGACCGTGCTTCTATTTCTGTGTGTTTCTCTCCACTAGTTTCCAGCCAGAGTTGCAGCCGTCTTCTTTAATATAGATTATCTGCTCTCCAGTGTGCTGTCCAGCCCCATGTTAATGTACGTGGCCTTACAATGCGGTTCATCAGACCTGCTGCCAGCTCTACTTGCATTTTCACACGTACAATTTCGCAAGTTTTTTTTCCTGAAGCTAAAAATAAATATTGGTGTCTTAGGGTCATACAGGCATTGTTCCTGGACCACATTTGCATCATAATTTTAAACCCTCTGAAGTCCTTGGTGTAATCGGATGATTTTCAATTACTGAACATCTTGGAACTTCCAATACCTCTTCTCCTGTATTAAATTCAACGTTATATTTTGGTAGCTAGTTCCCTTTGTATGGGTATTTGGGCAGGTCTCTGCTACAGTTGCTGACGTGATCCTAGTTCTAAAGAGAAGGAAAAAGTTATTAGTGATCTGAAGTATAATTTTGATTAAGGCTGCCTGTATCCCTCACTTTTTATCATCCAGAATGTCAATTTTAAGTGTGATGGTGGCGAATGGTAAAACTTGGTCACAATAAGCAGGGATAATGTAAATGTGCTTTTTCCATTGTGTTTTTTCAACTTTAAAAAGAGCTCACATTAAGGCCTAATTTACTCCTCTCCATTTGGCATTTCATATATGCTGTAAAGTCACTCCTTGCATGCTGTGTATGTTGTTCCTCCAGAGCTTGCCCACAGTCCCAACAGAGTCGTTGGCTTTACTTCCAGCAGTGTGGTGAGAGCGCTAAGGCCAAGGAAAGACATTTCCAGCAGTCATCAAAAGTAAAAATCTCTAAAACCTTGGAATTTAATTTCATGCAGAAAATGAAAGTGTTGAACTGAGAGAAAGTTTTGGGTGGAGACACCCCCCGTCCCACTGCTTCGTCGTGAACGCCGATCCAAGTTTTATAGATACGATTGCAGGATTACAGACTGATATAGCTAACGATACAGTAAAAATGTCAGCTACAAGAGTCCAGATAAAACAACAGAATCTGTTCTGTTGTTGCAGTTTAAAAATAACGCAATTAAACATTTACCATTTAGTCACCAAGCACCGAATTGTGTAAGAACGGCAAAATATTACATTTTTTAATTTGTTGAACAAGGCTAACGTTACCCTCTATACCAGGCTTAGTTACCCGGTACTCGGCTAAGTTTTACAATAGGACCTTTCTGACAGCAAAATGGAGAAAATAAATAAAGGAGCCGACTTTCAGTGAGCTAGTTTTACTCAAACACTACAATTGACAATGATGGCTAGCTGAATTATATAGCTAGCCAATTGTATAAAGACTCCGTCCGGATATAAACCTATGCTGCAAGATATGTTTGTCCCAATCAGATTTGGCGATCAACGCATTATAAAACATTCTACTTCTAGGATGATAGATAGACAAATCACATCGAATTCCTGAAATGTTATTCTGAAACAGGCATCTGGCTACAGCTGACATGCATAATTATAGCTGAATAGCTGGTTCTAGCGAATGCGATCTGGCCTATGACAGACAATGTTAACAAACATTTCCTTCTTCCAAGAACTAGCAGCCGAGTGAAGAAACGTCATCAATACTAGCAACCTAGCTACTATTCATTATAGGTAATTACAATAAGGCTGGCAAGCAGATAGTCCAGGTAAATTTGTGTTGAAACTTCTGACCTACCTCTCCAGTAGAAACAATGCAAGCTCCACGTCTTACATGCAAGCATACACTACAGTGCACTGGCTAGTATTTGGTCCAGAATTTAAACCGCAGGCATGGAAAATGCCAGAAATGGGTCTGTCTGCATGGCTGAAACAGAATAGCTAGCTTTGAAGTGTATGTTGAAAAAAAAACATAAAACTTGGACATAATGGGTAAAAATTATATGGATGTGGACTTCTTACAGTAGTACCCATACGGAGTGGTATTAATCATGGAATGACTTACAGGGACCTCCAGTAAGAGCAGAGAGTCTGGAATTGTTCAAGAATAGGCTGGGTACCACTCTAAATGCACTCTAGACAATAGACAAAATTACAGCCCTAAATGGCTTGAATGGCCTGTTCTTTTCATGAAAATTCTTCTGTACTGACTTCCATGCCTTTATTAGGATGCTTTTCAAAATATTTTTAAATTGTAAGATTCCTGGACCATTTTAATATGTGGGCTTTGTAACAGATGACCATATTTGAATAAAACTATATACCCACTCTGTGTTTGACATGAATAAGTGAATGGGTTTTTTTTTTTGGTTTAATGGTCAAGTATGTGTATGAAGAATGAGGTTGTGAGCCACTGCATACTCTGCTTTCTTTCTGGCATGCGAAGAACTGCTTACTTCCACATAAATGTATTACAGATACATTTACTGTATTTCAGAAATCAAACTCAATTATATATTTTGACCAATGCTCCCCTCATAAAGTGCCTGCTGTTATAGCCTAATACAGCCAGACACACAAAAGATGACTTGATTACTTTGAGACTTCCATGGCCTGTGGCTATGAAAATTGCGCAGTTTCCTACATTTGGGCCTAGACCACAGTAAGTGGAGAAATGAGGTTCTGTATTGAGAACATGGCTTCTGCTCAGTAAAAACCATTCAACATCTGTTCAGAAGAACACAGATTGTGATAATATTAGAACCATGTGTGAATATTGATCATTCAACCTAGTAGTGAGTAATCTATGGAATCAACACAAGCTCAGAAATATCACAGTGGCTTTAATGTCCCTTTTTATGTATTTTTTTTATTATATGAGGAATTTAGCACAGATTCTCTAACCTTGATCTTAATCCTAAATCTGGAGTGACATGGCTGCAGGAAGCCATTCCCATAGACAATACAGAGGGATCAATGCTTATCAGAGTTCTTGCAGCCCCTATAGTTGTATGCTCCTGGATTAGCCGATATTTCAAAGAGTCCCTGTATCCCATGCTAAAATTGAATGCGCACTGAACTTGTTTAATATTTGCCATTTTACATTGTACATCCTCACGTTTTTATGGTTGTGGACAATTCTGTAGTTATTCTGATTCTAAAATCAGAAGCTTTTTCAACCTGGCTGTCAGACCGATTGCAGCTGTCCAATTTCAGTTTCAACTGGCTCTACACATTTACAAATTAGCCAAGCCTGTGACACCTTTTAATACAGTAAATTAGTTCTTTATCACTGTGTTCTCTGCAAAAAAACTTCTTTTTGTGGGGTTCCAGGTGACTCAGTTGGCTATTTATTTTCATTCATTTAGTACCCAACAGACAGGGCAATGCATGAGAGTAAAATATGTGGCCCTACCTTAGAAGGAAAGTAGCTAAGGATGGGCATTTTAAGGACACATTCCCACCTTACATACTTATTTTAAGAAACACCAGTGCCTGGGAACTCCAGTGGCTTCTGAGTATCAAATCTTATTCCTATCTCCCCAAGGCAACTCTCAATGTTGACAAGAGGATACTAATCAACCAAATATTGCTCAAGCGGAATTGTCAAACTTGTCATTTGTGTTTTGCATTCACAAATGAGATGCATTTAAGCTAGAATAAAAACAATATTTAAATATAAATATATATGACTATAGGAAGCTGTTATCTTATTTTGGAGAGAGAAGTGGAAGAACAGAGAAGATCAATAATTAAGTGCAACTTTCTCACTTTATGAAGATCGTATGTATTTTTTAATCAATAGAGATGGGGCCATTTTGTTAGGATAATTCCAGAAAAAGAGCAAAAAATGTATACATTTTGATAAAGGCTAATGGCAGATAAATTAAGCTGCACATTCTAGTTTAACATTTATACATATGCCCTCATAATATCAGACATATACATTTATAATGCGATGCGAGTAAGGTTTTTTCTCTTTTTTGTTACACTTAGTCCGCTATATTGATGCTGAGAGCTGTCACAATCATTATACATATTCTTTAGCTGTATTAGTCTCATTAGTTGCTTAATGCTCCATTTAATTTAGTACCTCAAACAGTAAACTTACCTTTCCTCTTGGCCTCTTGGCTATCACTCTCTGGAGCTACACTTTTAGCCTTTTTAAAATGCACAAAGTTGTCTTGTGCATGCAACTTTTTTATGGTGCTCAGAATGAATCCTGCAAAATCAAGAAATGATAAACGCCATAGTCCCACACAATTCTTTGTTCTCTGCTATTAAAAATATTTAAAAATGTGTCTGGTAATAAGGTGTTTCTTTTTAAACTTTTCCTGACTACCTCCAAGGAAACTGCCAGTATATCAATATCAGCATCATATCAACTGCATACAGACATTGCAGAGTGCGGACCCTCCTCCTGAAGGACCTGGGATTCACTGATGTTGAGACCCAACCTTGTGACCTTCTCCTGACCTCAGAAAGTTTGCAGTTTTCTGGGAAATTGTATGAAAACAGCAGAAAACATATGTCAACAAAAGAGAAAAACATTACCCTCACCATTTGGACTTTTACGAGTAAAAGATTGAAGCTATTAAAGTGGGATGATCCAGCCAGAAAGAGAACTGTACTTCATTGACTGCTGTTACAGCAGACTTTGATTATTCCTGTGTTTTATTTTTACTCACAAGGATATCAGGTCCCAATTAATATATGCTACAGTGCAGGGGAAAATGGTCCTTTTTTGGAAATAGGAGTTTGTTGTCTGATGTCATCTGAAATGTTAACATGCATTCAAAGGAGTGGAATAAATATAGTGCACTGACCCAAATTACAGGCTGCTTTTTCAAATATTTGAATCGAGTCCTGTAGACAAGTTTGGGCATCTTTCTGCGTTTTCTGGAAGAAAATAAATCTTGGCCCAGCGGAAAATTTAACCACGGTATCAACCCATTTTTCTTTATAAATGTACTTAAATACAGTAGGCCTAACGTATAAGCAGAAACTCGGTTGCTACTTTGTCCAGTTTTTGAGGTGGCCATTAATTGGTGATTCAGCATTCAGAATGCTACAGGCTGCTCATTGATTCAACAGACAGACATATCTGAACTGAGCAATGTCTGAAAATGTGAACTCCACATGTATTCAAATTATTTTTCCCCACAACGATTTAAACAAATTGTAAAATCCACATATGGATAACTAATACAATATATGTAGATGCATTTACGGATATTCAGCTTGACATTTCTTATTTCCGGAATAGGAACGACACACTCTTCTGCAATGCTCTGCAGCAAAGCCATATAATTAAATGTATAATTCCAGTTATAATTAACATGGATGGGCTACGAGTGAGTGTAAAATCATTAAATGGGCTTTCAGCAGAGGAGCACATAGTCCCGCCCCTTTGTGTAATGACAGCGCCTCTCCATCGCAGCCTGCAGTGAACTACCTGTGTGCATTTTCAACATGCATGGAAAGAATCTCCAAAACTTGCATCATACCAGTCTCCAGTGTCTGTGTTTTAGAAGAAAGCGGATCTCTTGCATGACTGGCCCCCCTTTGTCCGTGTAATGCAGTGGCATACCAGTGTCAGTTTCACTATGTGCAACAGCAGATGAGTGACTTGAGCAACATTGTTCACTCACCCTGGCTGTTGCAGTGTGCCCCCATATGGCCACCTCTGTATCTAATGCTTACACATCCTGTTTTTATTGAAATGTGCTTTTAAAAGATTTTGGTAGCCATTACCTCAAGATCTGTCTATGTAAAATGAATAGAGCCATTCAGACAACTCTTCAGTTTAACCTCCACATGTCATCTCACTTATTGTTATATACTGTATTTTACATTGTTGAACAGGTCATAATTTAGTTTATTCTGTGCAGTACCTGGTTTCAAGTAAATGTATTTTAACTTTTTAATTTTGATACTCTGTTTCTGTGGAACGGCTCCCAGTAACATTTCCGCGTTGGGTGTCCTTGTTATTTTGCAGAACGTCGTGTCCAAGAGTGCCCTCCAGTTTAGGGGGAACGCGCAGCACGACGCGCAGGAGTTCCTCCTCTGGCTGCTGGACAGGGTGCACGAGGACCTCAACAACATCATCCACCCCAACAGCAGGTCATCCGTAAAGGTAATCCGGGAGGCAGGAGGATAAGTCTCTTCTGTGTTTGCCTTCCTGTTGGTTGACGCCTTTAAACGACCGTTTCGATAGTTCTGAAATTTAGCCAGGGAGACTGCGGTAGCTGCTAAATGGAATGCCAGGGAGGTTCGCAGATCCTGTGAACTCTGAAAAGGGGCTTTGCTACAACCTGCATTGATTTACTACCCTAGCCCAGTGTTTCCCAACCTTTTTTGAGCCGCGGCACATTTTTTACATTTACAAAATCCTGGGGCACACCACCAACCAAAATGACACAAAATGACACTAACACAGTACATATTAGATTAGATGACCTTTATTATAATACATATAGTTAATAATATAGTTTTTTAATGTATTTATACTTAGTGGGAAACCTGGGGCTGTTTCGATGAACACAAAATGGATATCCTGGCAGTAATGGTAGAAAGACACACACGAAGCTCTTCCTCAACAGCTCTCAGTCTCTCTCTGTTTTTATTTTTTTATTTTTTATTTTTTGGCAAAAGCCAAAGCATGAAGAACTGTTTTTTTTGGCTATATCCATTTGACAAGCAATATCGTTGTAGCCTACAGTTAGTCTCTTTCAATGTATTAGCATTTTTCCAATTATGCTAGTTATTAACAATTGTAAATTCGTTTTTTCAATTCCAATAGTTTCAATTTACAAGCAATGACTGATGGGTCGCAAGTGTGCTTTCTCTGGGTGCAAGAGCATCCGCGGATTAACGTTAACAGTTACACTATGCCCAGGTTGAATTGGGGTATGCCAGCCAAAGGAATGCGGAAACGTTACCAAGCCCGACTGATATTTCTGTCCCTCCAAATGCGGTAAATTAAATTAAGTGCAGCCTACGGCGTCTTGTTGGCTTGCTAACGTGATGGTTATCTTGTAGCCTCAAAGATATTTACTTGAGTTGTTTTCGTATCGTTAACCATAGTTAACTGGAGCAGGAGTTACGGAGTTACGTTTGATGGATAACCATTAACTGCACTATCTGGAACCCCCCATGGCTGGAACATGTATTTACTGAAATAAAAATGGTACAAGGTACAAAGTGATAATGCTGTGCTTATGTTAACGTATGTCTTAGTTAAGTTATTTGGATAGCTAGTAAACGTGCATTTGTAGATGGCTAGGATAACGTAGGTAAAACAAAATAAAAAAGCCAAAAGCCGTTCAGTTTCACTTGACATTCATTAGCCTACGTGTTGTATTTTTTCATGTTTGTATAATCTGCAGGTAACGTTATGTCAGAATGAATATTTGCTGACAAACGTTAATTTACTGGGCAGAACATCGATTTGAGCAGATTGTGAAGTCTCCCGTAGCGTAGCCTATAGCTAACAGCCGTTTAGTTTCACTTGGCATTCGTTTACATATTTTATTGTCATGTTCGTGAAGCATAGCTACGTTAGATGTATAAGACCATTTTCTTCTTCATACTCCTGGGCGGTGGAAAGCCCAGAGCATTCCGGAGGGGAGATGTCCCCCACCTCGAAGAAGCCATTGACTGATATCACCGAATTAGTCAGCGATTGATACAGACTCAGTTTCACTCGCAATATTTTCCCTTGTGGGCGTGTCTTCAGGTGACGATAGCCTCTCTCCTCGCTCTCGCCCCTCCCCCTCGGCTGCTGCTTTCCACGCCCATTTAATTGCATTTTTCGAATTCGTGGAGTGGGCGGAGAGAGAATGTAACCGAGGGTTTCCTACCCCTTTAATTAGGTGATATTAGATAATTTCCCACGGCACACCTGACGATCTCTCACGGCACACTAGTGTGCCGCGGCACACTGGTTGGGAAACACTGCCCTAGCCGACGCTGAGATGACGGGCGTAAAGCCAGGAGACCTGCGCGGGGCGTGAATCTGCCCGGCGGGAGGTAGACTGACTCGGTTGTATATCGCAGATTTTTGACTGATTTACACCCTGCTGTTAAGGAGAGGCAGGCATTGTTGATTTTTATCGTCCGCGCTCCCTTACCTTGCTTTGGCACGTTTCTCCTGGATGTGCCGTGAATAACACGCCCCTGAGACGGAGAGGATGAGAGATATGGTGTGTGGGCGGGGGCTTTTATTAAGACCGTGGCAATTGTGCTGTCTCAGGATTACTGGAGGACAGCGTGATAAGCAGGGCTGTCCTGTCCTCCAGCGCTTTGGGCCCCCCCCCCCCCCCCCCCCCCCCCCCCCCCCGAGGAGCTGAGCTGGCCGTGCAGAGCGGAGCTCATGTCTCAGTGTCTCAGAAGCTCATGGGCCTGGAGCAGTTGGCGGGGCTCTACAAAGCTGTTCGAAGTCTTTGCATTGCGTTCCAGTCTTTACCTGATTGCGTAAATCGGAAGATGCACAGGAGCACGCGCGCCATTTGTTCTGCGGTTGCTCCGCTGTTTATTCGGAGGCAAGTGTCTGTCCACACTCGTCTAGGGCGCTCCCCGCAGCCCCGCTCTTCCCGCAGAGTGCGTCCGCTTCACGTCGTCACTCTTTCTCCCTCAGCCCCCGCTGGAGGACGATGACACGGCCTCAGAAGGGCCCTCTCTTCCTGTGGCTGGCTCCTTTGTGCAAGAGCTCTTCCAGGCCCAGTACAGGTGAGGCTGGCCTCCACACGCCACTCACGTTGCGCTCCGTGCGTCTGCTGCTCGTGCTCTACTCTCTCGTTTCTTCCGCCAGGTCCTCGCTCACCTGTCCCCATTGCCAGAAACAGAGCAACACCTTTGACCCATTCCTCTGCATATCTCTGCCCATCCCCTTGCCTCACACAAGGTAAGTGTGAACTCACTGCCACCAGGCCAACATACAGTGTGTGGAGTACCTCAGGGTGGGGGTGTAGCACTCTTTTTGTTTGTTGCATTGTTTGTTGGTTTTCGCTGTGTCTCAAATGGTCCACCAGTTCCTTATATAGTGGACTAACTAGGGTGGCAGCTAGCTATTCCTTTATATAGGGAACTATTGGACCATTTGAGACACAGCCTTTGACATTCTAAGGCTTTTCAAATATCCTGAGTGCCAAAATTTCCTTACTGCTGGGGGTACAGTTTGGACTCTACAGTACTCCTCTACCACAAGCTTTAACCCTTCTGTTCACCGCAGAGCTGACCACTGCCTCAGGAATGAAACCTGCAAAGATGACTGGTGACTGTATTATTCAAACTCCTTAAATTTTTTATTCCTACAGCTTAACAAGGAGCTCCCTTGCTGTAAAAGCACATGCAATTGGTAAAAATGCCTCAAAGATGAAGTAGCAGTTTCTAAAAACTGTCATGAAAACGTCTTTTTATTCACGTTTATTCTCACGACGGCTGCTAAAACTGTCATGTTGCATGCTTTTCTCACAGTGGTGGTGTCTGTTTCTGTTCTTTTCATTTTGAATTTGTTGTTTGTCTTTGTCTCTTGGGAGTGCTGTCTTAAACTACGGCGTCTTTCTTTGCCTCAAATAGGTGCTTTTATCTTTCCACGTAGCTGATTTCCTCTAGATCGGCTTAAGTTTCTTGCGTAGATGCTATTTTAAGCGCTAGCTGTAGGGTTTGTGTTGGTTAGGGGGGTAAAGAATGTTGATGTCCAGTGCAGATCATTTTCAGAATTCATTATCATTCATGAATAATTGAGCTGAAGCTGAAAAAAATATATGTTTATACATAGTGTCTTATGCATCCAGTACATTAAATTAAAGTTTGCAAAATGATATTTTCAGAGGACTATCTTAACGTCTACCATTTCTTTTCCGCCAGGAAACGGAACATGTAATCAAATCTTGGCATTACTTATCAGAATAGACCATTTTCCATAAAAATAATAATTAGCTACCACCACCCTATTCCAGTGACCACTGTGTGGACTACTCCCTTGGTTTAAGAGCTTAAGCAACGCACATCTGCATCCGCAAGGCCTGATAAGCTTGTGAGAGAAGTGATGACGTTACTTTATTTCCTGTAGCAGTGCAGCGATGGCGGTTGTGTTGTGGTTTACTTTTTTTTCTGAGTGGAGTTGATTTTTGCTGGTGACTGTAGTGCGTGTTCAGCTGGGCCTAACTGTCGTTGGTTAGTGAGGCATACTGAAGCTTGATACCTTTGTATACATTTACCTGTTAACAAACGCACATGGATTCTGTCCGTTTTTAGCTTTGAGTCAAATGAAGAGGAAAGACTAAGCATTCATTCAATATTATTTCAGCAAGTCAACCTTTTGTCAAGGTTACATACTGTAGTCTAAAACCAGGTTTTCTAAAGCCAGGTGTGGTTAATGGCATTATCCGGTACAAAATGTCAATATCAGTTCCGATCTGACATCAACATTGGAGGGGCAGACATAAAAACAGTTTTTTTGTATTTGGAACAACAATATTTTTTCTAAAGTTACATGCTTTGCAAGAACGATGTGGATGACAGATGACTTTATTGAGCCATACAGCACAGCAGGTGCACATGAAGTAACATTTGCACAGGTGCGTTGCACTCTTGAAGCAGCTTTATGTACAGTGACGTGAGAGAACCGCTTCTGCTGCGGACTGTAGGCTCACTGACTCGGTTACTTCAGAACCACCATAAACAATCCACTCCGCCCCTTGCTTACGAAGTAGCAAGCTAGCAAGCCGGCAAACAAACTTAGCTAAATATCCACACAAACACAAACACACACACACACACACACACACACATGGTCCGAGTGTTCACACATGTCATTGATGACCGGAAATCGGATGGCCCCCAAATGGCTCAACCATAAAAGATCTCTGCTTGGTAAAAGATCAGGTTGGATACACTTGCTGCAGGTTCTAGCTTTGGCTCTGAGACTGGGAATCCACACGGTTGTCCTCACCTCATCATAGTTTGGGTTTACCCAGTGTCCTCGGTTAACAGGCACACTAGTTTTTTTCCCAACCATGTTTTCAGGTGACCAAATACTTTCTGCTGTCTGCACTGAGACAAACTCCATTAGTCCTCCTGCTGAGCTGTATCTCCCGTGGTGTGTGACTGGCTCTTGATTGAGGGCAGTGCATGCCCATCAGCTGCAGTGCTCCTGGTATGGGCGTAGGTGCTACAGAGGTGACTTGACACAATTGACGATTCCAATTTTGGAATATCTTTTCAATTAAGTTTTGGTCTGCTAATTTGAGGGAGTATTTGGTTTTATTTTCCAGTTCTAGTTGCTGGGTCACCTGTAACAGAGCAGTGAAGTAAGGGCGTGATCACATTTTTAGTTATATTGAACCAAGGTTTTGAACATCAAATACAAAGAGAAGGCAGTTGTTGGAGGAGAAAATTCCAGGACCTCTCTGTTGAGCTAAAATTGTGCACATAACTGAAGGATGATTGGAGCAAATGATTTGATGGGGATAAAAATTAGGCAAAATCTTTTGGCAACACTTAAAAACATGTGTGCTGAGAGAGGAGGCTTATCTGAGCAATGTAATTGTGTAAGCAGGAGGATAACCCTGGTTAGGTGGCTCGTTACATCTGACTGATTTTTGACTGCGCTGCACGTGGTGCGCGAAGGAAATTATAGTAACGCTTTTAATCTTCCTACATTTAATCATCCTGTTTTTGTCGTCGTTTATTCTCGACATCCCTGAAACACTTTGAATGGGAAGGCCTTGCAGGTGGAACGGCTTACAGGGCGCAACAGCGCGGGACGTGTTTATGGTCACTCTCTATGCCGGTGGAATGCTAATAGCAGGGAGAGTGTATTGGACATAAACTGTGTCTGTTTATAGGCTAGCCAGAGCACTCAGCTGTGTTAACTCAGTGTTCATTTATGCGTCGCGTGGTTGGAGAGCTGGCATTGAGGCAGGCCTGACCTTCTGAGGGTCCCGCAGTGCTCTTCCTCCAGCAGACGCTCTCCTCCTCGTCCACCACAGACTTAGACATAAAGAGAGATTTCAGAAGGTTTTGCAACACATTACACATATTAATCTGTAGACTGTTTGCACACATTTGCTGCGTCTTTTAACAGTATAAGTCCAAGCTTATTCTGATCTAATCCGATTTAAGAAACGTTGCTGCTGACCAGGTTTTTAGTTTGAATCCCAGGTTCTGTTTAATTCGATAAATGTTTTATCTGGGCTGAAATACATATTGTTGTATTTGTTTAAATTGCACTGTAAAAATATGAAAACAAAGCATAGAAACGGTATCTAAAATACATTGTATAGTATATTGTACATTAAAAGCATGAATGTACTCCCGTACATAATTTTCTCAAAGGCATTTAAAAGTGCTGTAAAGTTGATTCTTTTTCAAATTAAACAGACTATAATGAGTCATAGTTTATACAGTTAGGAATTGGAATCATAAGTAAATAATAGAAGTGATTACAAGTTAATCAGTGTTGATTACATTTCCAGCTGTAGATAATTATATTTTTAAATGTGGGCTCTGTAATTTGTATGTGATAAAACTGATAAAAGTAATTGATCTGGTGACTCTGCGGGGTGACACAGCCTGTTACTGGTAATAAGACATGGGAACATACTTAATTTACTGGCTGTGTGGGATTCAGACGGCCCTGTGAGCGGGGGTTTCAATACTGCTGAACAAGTAAAAAATTGTGTGTGCGTGTCTCTGTCTGTCTGTCTGTCTGTATTTCTGTCTGTGTGCTTGTGTCTGTATTTCTGTCTGTGTGTGTGTGTGTGTGTGTGTATTTCTGTCTGTGTGTGCATACGTGCTTGCATGCTTGCGTGTGTGTCTGTGTTTGTGTGTTTGGGAGCTGCACATCTTTGTCGGGCCTGCTATACATCCTGGCAGAGCTGACTAATAGCCTAGCACAGCAGCCCCATCCCCTGAGATATACTCTGCTGTCCACGCTTGCTCTGAAGTGAGCCACACTCAAGATCGCAGCAGGACTGCACATCCGCCAATACACACTAGTTCTCAGGCTGTGCTCTCTGAAGGGCTGTGCTATTGTCTAAAGTGCTTTGCTTTCCTCCTCTTGATGCAAACTGACAATTCTGATTAGGGCCAGGCCTCTGAAATGGAAGGATGCTTCCTGCTTTCAAGATCCTTGAACCAATTTGTCCCCATGGAAGTGGCAGGGCGGACCATCAGCCATTATTTCTGCAGTAATTACCGAGGAACGAGCAGCTCTGGCTTGATGGAGCTCTCGCCTGCCCCAGCGTTTAAGATTTATTTTAGCTCAGAATTTGTCCCCGTTCCTCTTCTGCAGTGGCGCAGAACACGATTCCAGTCAGCGTGGGATGGAGGCGAGCGGCGGTGTGCGTGTGTCCCCGTGGTGCCCCCTGTCTCAGCGGCGCCCTGCTTGTCTCCGCTGCGTCAGATGTGATCATCTTCCTTTACAGGAAGACCTGTGTCATCTCACAAACTCGCTTGCACTCAACATTTAAAAGCTAGCAAGGTCAAAAACATGGAGGAGATCCATGAGCCTACTGTGACCCGAAAGCCTGTTGAGGCTGGTATGGGTTTGCGATTAAAACACGTGTATGTTCTCTATCTCCGTTTCCCCAGGCCTCTATATGTCACTGTGGTTTACCAGGGGAAGTGCTCTCACTGCATGAGGATTGGCATGGCCGTGCCCCTGACCAGCACTGTGTCCAGGCTGAGAGAAGCCGTGTCACTGGAGACCAAGATTCCCACTGACCAGGTTGTGCGCTCTACTACTCTAGCTAAATAAATCCTGCTAGCTCCCTCTTCAAAAAGGCAATGTAGGGGAAAGAATAAATAAATAAAATGAGTTGGCGATGATGTGGACCACAGCCTCGCTGCTTGGTAGTCCTTTTTTATTAGCATTCTTGCTAACCCTCTAATGCCTTACCCTCCCCTGTGGTCAGTCGGCATTAGAGGGTTTTCATCTTCTGTTGGGTTTTGGGGTGTGTAGTGGCTCAGTTTAGCAGCCTCCAGAGGGGGGGGGGGGGGGGGAGTGGGGGCTGGGCTGAGCTGGGCTTTAGAGGGCATGTGGTCCAGAGGCTCTCATGTCACCCAAGTGAAGAGAGCCCTTTGTTTCAGAGAGGGCCCATTGTTAACCAGAACCAACAATCCGGCGCTTGTGTTTGATGTTGCCGGCTGTTGGAGAGCGAGTCTCGCGTGGTGGCATAGGATGACAATGGGCAGCACTACAATGAAAGCCCATCTCGCCTCCCCTACCCTCGTTTGTGTGCGAGAGTGTTTTTGAGATGGGATTGTTAAAATAATGCCAGTCCGGCTATTTTACGAGGTTGAATGCGTGGCTGAATGTTTTCAAGCATGTTTGTCGATGTGCTCTTCTGAAAAGAAGTGCAGACCCATTTGTGTGATTTGGATTTGGTTGGGCATGTGAATGGAACCTGACTTTGTTTTTGGCCATATTCTTGTTTCTGTGCAGATTGTTCTGACTGAAATGTATTCTGATGGCTTTCATCGTTCCTTCTGTGATGACGAGGACGATCTCGAAATTATTCAAGAAAGTGACTCAATCTTTGCCTTTGAAACACCTGAGATATTCAGACCAGAAAACATTCGCTCACAGAGAGGTAACAGTTTGTTTCTGTATAGGCTGTAATTTCCCACTTATTTGAAAAATAATTTCAACTAATTATTTGAAAGTGAAAAATACTAGCTGTTTTTTCTTTTTAATTAAAGTGTAGCCTTTGGTCTAAATATTTGTATGAACAGGTTTGGTTTTAAAAAGGTTAATGCTGCCTTCTGTTTGTAGGGAGCCTCCATGCAAATTTAAACCAGAATAACCTGAAATATGGGGCAGAGCACAACAGAACGTCTTCCTACGTGCAAGGAGCTGTGAAGCCCGCGTTGACAGCTAATAAGAACGCAGGGGCGGACAAGATCATTCTACTCGTCTGCAACAGAGCCTGCTCTGGCCACCAGAGCAGAAGGTAGTAAACATAGTTGGCAAATGTATTTCAAAATGTGCATTGTGTTTTTTCCTTTTAACCATAGCAGTGAATCTGGTGGATCTTGTTTATAATCTAGATTGTTTCAAGATGCATGATGTGGCGGTAGGGACAGACTGAACCAAAGTTTAATTCCTTTTTCAAGAGGGGTCATTAACATTCCATCCAGTACAGAAATTCTCCGGAATTCCTGGCCTTTCCTGAGGTTAATGCAGAATTCCATAATATGTTTATGTTCTGCATTTTTGCACTGTTGGGGAAAGTGGTGATGCATGCATGCTTAAAAGCCTGTTCAAGTTACATTGAAAACATATGTAAGGGTTCGGGAGTTAGCTGATGACAGAATGTGGAGGGTTGTAATTACACATCGCTCATTATTGAGAATCCAAACCCTGGTCCCTGTCTGATTATAATGGAACCCATATGAGGCTGTGTATATAATGTAGGTGTGAGTGCTTATGATGTCCATGTAATTAGATTTGTTCTTTAGCAGTGTTGCTGCATGTTCTGTAGTTTAAACCACTCAAGTTTCTTGTTTTCTTAATCCTTTCTCCTCTATTTCATTTGTTTTCAAGTTCCTGACAAAGGCAATAGTGCTGTAAGTGCACTGTCATTGGTGGAAAGTATTTATTTAGCAGTGGGGTTCCTCGATATATATATATATATATATATAATATATATATATATATATATATATACACACACACACACAAACTATTATAAAAAGTTTTACAAGCCAAAAGTGTATAGTAGCAACCAAGAATAACATCACTTTTATGAAAAGCACCCGGAATAGAACTGGTTCAGGCTATGAACTGTGAATATGTCTTTGGACCATGGGAGTTTAACTAATGTTGTGGAAAGACACACTCTTTTCTATTTTAATGACTTAATCTTTGTTCTTGATTTCTTAATCATCTCAACGTTTTAGTCTATTTGATGTATTTATTTGTGAAAATGTTGTCATTTGGGACGACTCAAGTCTTTTACAGCAGACTATTTTGGAAAATGCATAGGCTCGTCTCTCACTGATTAATTCCCTAATTGGGCCAAATATACCAAAAGGTCATTAGCATATATATTGTCACTCTAGGAAGACTTTATAAACTCTGGGTGACAGGATGAACTAAAGTGTATATGGAAGTGAAGATGTACACACACAGGACCTTCTGCTGCCCTCCCTGCCATAATTCCAGGATCCTGGAGCTTGACCTGTCCTGTGTGCGAGTGCAGGACAGTGTAAGCAGCTGGCCATGGCAGTTAATATTGCCAAAGCGTTAGCTTCTCTTGTTCACACAACCAAGTACTGTCCGTTATATTAATTGGTTGATGCCAATCACACATATTGGTGCCAGTAAAATCTTGGTTATACTATATACAGTCATGACAAGGTATTATTTTGTTTACTTTGGCTTACTAACCTGAGAAGCTAGCTTACCTTAAGTAGCTTCCTATGAAGAAAAAGTGAACCCTAACAGCTAACTTCCTGCTGTTAGATGTACAAGCACAAAAGTGAACCCTATGGGAACATTAGAAACTCTTGTATAACTATACATTGTATAACTATACATTGTGATGTTGACAGCATGTACTGCGTAGCTAGTTAGTCAGATGTAATTTATCTAAACGGTAAAGTTTCATACCAGTTTGGGGTAATGCTACACATGTGGAAAGGATTCATGGGCAGTAGTGGCCAGTGGCATCGCCATCCCAGTGCCTGGCCTGGAAGAACAAACACAGGTGAACGCTAACTGGAGGTCACCTCTCAAGCTTCTGCACTTGGGGAATTGTGAGTGAAGGGGCACAGTCACCCTGGTTGCCCCCGAGGTTAAGCACTGCACTCAACTCTTCCAGGTTTGGCCACCCATTTGTGCTGTATCTTGAGCGCACTGTGACCTGGGATGTTCTTCAGAAAGAGATCCTGGAGAAAATGCGACACCTGCTGAGGCCTGGAGTCTACATGCAGGTTGGTGATGCTGAGGTATATAGTGGATTTGGCCTGTTCTGGGCAGATACAGTGCACATGTTAACGTTTTGTGACAAAATCATGGGAACCCTCAGTTTATCTGTGAGTGAGTAGATTACTTATTGAACACTTAATCATCTGGTCATTTGATAGTGAAACATTTGTGGCCTCAATAATAAATAATGTTGTGGAGGCTTCATGCCAGAGTCCGAACACCTTCTTCATTTCATAATATTTTTTAACTGATGTGATTTTCTGAACTTAATTCAGCTTTCTGCATAAAACCACTATCAGAGCTTCACGCACCTTTCTGTGGGGTCTGGGTTGTGGTTTTACCACCAGGATAAAGCCTGGGTAGGAGTGACAGGGAGTAACTGAGGATCTTGGTCTTCTGCAGGTTGGGCCCTTCAGCTTGCGCGTGGTGGGAGTTGTTGGAATCACGTACCTCCTACCTCGAGAAGAACAGCCTCTGTGCCACGCCTCTGTGGAGAGGTAGGTTCCACCGTATCAGCCATTTAGCCAATCACAGTCTGAGGAAGTGAGGGGAGTGGCCGCCTTTAACCTGTGACATCATCCAGAATGTTTTTCCTGCTCTTTGGGAGGTGTGGATAATCGAGGGGCAGTAATGCATAGTCGAGCCTCAGTGGAACTGAAATGCATAAAGCCATTTGTAAATTGTAAAATGGCAATTTACATTTTCCACCTGCTGTACCTGTTTCTAATCATGGTTATTATCCTGCTGCAGCTGCTGGCTACTATGTACTGGAGCAGTAATAATGGGATGTAAATTAGGTCTGGTGTTTGCCAAAGAGGATGTGTGTAGTGTCACATTGGGTAAAAAATACTCACCTTGGGGAATCCCAACCCATTAGCATGGAGCTCAGGAGAGCTCATTGTTATTTTAGTTGGTCTTTTCTCCATATAAGGAAAGCGAGAAGGGGAAATGGATTCATGCTAATTTACGAGGTTTAGTGTGGAGAAGAATGCATGTTTAAATTTTCACACAGTTTGCATTTACTGTAGTCATCTCCAAATGTGTGTATATATATATATATTTTTATTTATTATAATTTTTTTAACAGTAGAGCTTATGAACTTTTTATGCATAGTAAAAAAGAAAAAGATTTTGGTTATGAGTAATTACAGTACTTCTTTATGTGGTTCTCACTGCTGTGCGTAATACAGATCTGTGGAGGAGAGATTTTGTTTTTAATTTAAAGGCTGGGGAATAACTCTCATGAATGCAAAGCTGGGGTGTTTGAACAGACGTTAGTCTGGTGTAATCCTGCAGCCCACGGCCTCTTTGAAGCAGCTAATGAGCTGCTGCTTTACACACTGGCCCAAGGCTTTTTTTTTTTTTTTGGGGGTTTATAAGGGCTGTTCTGAATGCCAAGAAGGCAATTCATATGTTTTATGACCCCAATGTGGATACATCATGCCGGTAAGAGTGATGACGGTCCATGTAAATCTCCCTCTGAAGGGCATATAATTCCTGTCAGCATGGCCGTAGACCGTAGTGTTAATGCTCTTCTCTGTGGTTAGGACTTGGACTGGGTACCGATATTTGGTTTTTTAATGCGCCTTTTCCATTGCACAAAACAGGGACCATCCATACCCGGAACTATTAGGAACCTCAGTAGTTCCAAGAATTCGTTTTTTTTTTTTCTTTGTTTTTTTTCTACTGCGATGAATGAGAATATGGGGGGAAGTGACGGAAAAAAAGAAAATACTTGTCTTACATAGCCTAACCTTCCCTTAATAAATGGTATTTTGCTAAATTTGAAAGTGAATCACTTGGTGAAATGCGCTAAGTTACTAGCCTATTTCCGAACCCAAGAGCTGCAATGGAAAGCCCGGCGAGCCTCACAGACAGGCTTGGTGCAACGTTCCATAACTATGGAATAACTATGCGGTAACATTTAATTCAAAGCACTAAAATCACAGATTTTATAGAAGTTATAGCTATGTGTTTACATTTTATTTTTTGTAATTCTACAGCTGTGGTTATTATTGACATATCTAATGCACTACGTAAACAAATGTCTAAATTGTGTTAATGCTAGCTAGTTGCGAAGAACCGTCATCGTGTTTGTAAAAAAACAGAAACTGACTGACACCATTGTGATTTAATATGTATGCCTATTGGTACCAAAATGTAACAAAAAACATGGGTGTATGCACATGCTATACAAAGATGTTTCAACTTTGCTAGAATAACATTTTTACCAGCCATGGCATAAGGTCTGATTAAACGATTCTTGTGTATTCCGGACACATACCATATAGAGACATAGAGTCAGACCCATCGATTCAGCTATATTTCTTTGCAAACAAAGTTTGTTTTTGTGGCCGCACTAACGTTATTGGCCATATCATAGTACAGCTATGTTGCTGCAAGTATGAGTTTACTTATTGGTGATCAAGTCATATTTGTAGTTTCATTTGGTAAGGCTGTACTACATTCATTTATTTTCTATTTGTAAACTAATTTGTAGCTACTGGGTATTTAAAAATGGTGGTTGGTTTGTTTGGTGTTCACAGGAAGTTTGCATTTTTACCAATTAGCAATGTACAGGACTACTATCTCCACCCCATAGTTTCTGGTACCATCGTTGTTTGGTACCTCTCTGGAGGAGTAGTGAAATTTAGTTCTTAGAATTATACTTGGTATGCTTCTGCTGGCAATGGAAACGCATCCAGAAACCGTGATCTCCCTTTCACGGTGCGGTGCGGTACGGCGATGGAAAAGGGCCATATGAGTATCCACCGAATCTTAAGGGAACTGACCGTACCAAAGTTTGTCAAATTCAGGTGCCAACTAGTGTTTTTATGAAAATAAAAAATAAATGAATACAGAATAAATTGGTAAACTATTCACTTCACTCTTCGAGAGTTTCCTTCTCATTCTGCAACGTCTGATTTTCTTGTGCAGTGAGTGAGAAAAACAAATAAAAACATGCGTTCAGTCAAGCCAGACATGGTTGTACCTGAATGTACATGTTTGACTTCACTTTTCTCAGTCGGACAATGATAATGCAAAATGCAGTACTTGCAACAAAACAATTACATGGAAGTCTGGAAACATTTACATCTTGATTAAACACGTAATGATTCATGGAGTCAACAGCAGGAGAGCTGTACTGCATTCAAATGGTAAAAAAAAACATTTTCTGAGTCTACTGTCAGCAACGTCATCCTCCCTGCCTCCACCACCCCAACAAATGATGATGTTCTGGTAGACTCCTACCTGGTGATCACCTCATGTTTGCTGCAAAAATTGTTATTATTGAAATCAAATATTTACAAAACAGTTCATTAGGTGACTATTTTGCTTGCAAATTAAATATCAAACATTGTCTAGCTTTCGGTAGGCAAGTAGCTACCTACTTGGCTACTAAGGTAGCTAAGTAGGTAGCTAGTGGTTGTGTAGGATAAAGCATTGCAAGTTGAACAGTTTCTTGTCCTGCTGATACATTATAGTCTGTTGTCATAAGCAAAATCTCAAATGATTTACAGAAGATATTTATATTATCTTATGATATTTATACACGTCATGTTTGTTTATACAGGTGAATAAATATAATTCAACAAATTTGACTTGTCGGAACACATTTGGAATAAAAAAAAGATCATTTTTGGAACCGGTATTGAAATAAATAACTGGAACTGGAAGCAAAAATGAATGATACTGAGCCCTACATGGAATCCAAAGCTAGTGACTGTCCCTGCTCACCCACAGCTACACATGCCCCCCCCAAATATCTTTTGTAAACCTTACTACTTTGTCGCTCGCAGTGATTTGTGCCATTAAAGATTGGGATCATGCACTAAGTAATGAGACTTGGTAGTGCTGTCAGGGCATGTTTGCAGTTTCTGGTTGGTATGAAGACTTCGGGCAAGATTGGGAAGCGCTCGATTTTCACTCTTTAACCTTATCTTTCCTGCACAGAGCGTACAAGTCCTGTGGGCCGGGGGGCCCGCCGCATGTAAAGATAGTTGTGGAGTGGGATAAAGAGACCAAGGATTAGTAAGTGACTCTGCCTTCAATGTGAGAACACTTGTAATGCGTGGCATGTTCATGAATCGTTTAAATTTGAGTTTGTACATGTACAGAATTACTACACAAACCTTTCCAGCTTGTCTACTTGCTATATTTGGTTTTGGATATTCTTTGCTGGACATTACTCTTTATTTTGTGGCCATTATTACAAAACTATACGTATTATTCCATTGCATATTGTGTTGTTATACACTGCAGAAATTGCTTGCTTGCTTTTTTAAAATAAGTGTTTGTCAAATCAGAATTTGATTGCTTTTCTGTTTTCTGTCTGCAGTAAATCCTCCATTGTGCTTAAGCCTTCACTATCGGTATGCTGCGATATTTGCGGATTTTAGAGTAGCTCCAGAAAACATTCCCTATGAAGGATGAGGTTTCTCCCTAAATCTACCATTTTGCAATGTTTGCGTAAAGCAATAGCGTGCTGTAAAATAATGAAAAGGAAGAAAGAGACTGAAAGCAAAGCCCTTTGATGTCCCTTCGCTTTAATCTCTTCAGGAATGCCACTGCAGAATACCCAAATCCTGTAAGCCTGGATTTAGATTTTGAACAGAAAAGAAAGAACAGATAACAGAAGGAGGATGAAAATAATATGTAGTCAACTTACTGAAAAGGCCACCTGCATCCCTGTATTTATGGAATGCGCAAAACCTGAGGTGATTTTTGCGACGTGTTGAGTGTGTCTGCCCCTCCTGTCTGCAGTCTGTTTGGACACACTGAGGATGAGTACATCCCGGATGCTGAGAGTGTGCGTCTGCAGAGAGAGCTTCACCATCAGCCCCAGACATGCACCCTTGCTCAGTGCTTCCAACTCTATACCAAAGAGGAGCAGGTACACTTAGAAAATATATATATATTGTGCATTTTTATTTGATAACATCATACATACATACAAACATACATACATGTACATAAACATACAGATGTAGAGGAAATATAACATACAATAACATACTAGTACAGGGGTAGGCAACCCTGATCCTGGAGAGCCTGGTTTTTGTTTTCACCTTAAATACAGCAACTACTGAGACCAAAGAAACCAGGTGAGGTGAGTTAACTGTGTAATCAACTGCTTTAATTGATCAATGAAGTGGCGAGTAACAACAAAAACCAGCAGACCCTGCGGCCCTCCAGGACCAGGGTCGCCTACCCCTGTACTAGACAGTGGGGCAAAGGGGAAACAAGACAAGTAATACATATTGTGAAGTGTTGGCGGGGGGGCAATTGCAGGAGCAATTTTTATAGATGCGCACACAAACACTTTCTTTGTGCTTCCAACTCTACACTTTTTATAAACCAGGGGATAGCTGCTCAAACTCTCTCTTTCACTCTCTCTCTGTCTTTCTCACTCTCTTTTTTTGCGTTTTCTCTCTCTCGCTCTCTCTCATGCACATAGACACACACACAGATACACACACATATATGCGCACACGGATACACACACATATTCATACACCCTTGAAGCTCTGGAAACAATTAAGAGACCACTGCAAAATTATCAGTTGTCTCATTGTTATTTTGGTTCTGTACACTTTGAGTTTGAAAGGATACAATGACAATGAAGTGCAGACTGTCGGCTTTAATTTGAGGGTATTTTCATCCATATCGGGCATCCAAAGAACGATAATTTTTCATCGTTGTATGCATGTAGATTCCAAACAAACGGTGAGACAAAGAAAACGCAATCAGCTTTCAATGGCTTTTTTCAAGGCTACTCTTCTCATGCAGGTTGTAACTGTTTAAGTAGGCTAAGCTAGCGAAATAGAGGTAACGTTGTCATAATATTTCTTCTTACAGTGAAAATGGACGACTTGTTTACATTCTCGGACAGATGTTAAAGTAAATCTTTCACCACGGTGGCACTTTCGCCAGAAGTCAGCAATTATGTCAGGAAATTCTTTTCATTCAAATAAATTAAAGAAAAAGGATATGCTGTTACTGCATACCAGTTTTTGGCAAAGCTGCATCATAGCCATCATAGCGCGGAGCTTTCAAAACCATAACAATGCAGAAACCCTTTAATGAAACGAAATAAAAACCGTAGGCTACACGTAGCCTAGCCTATGATAACTGTGGATGAAACGGGCTGAGAAGAATGTAGCCTAATAAAGCAGGGATATGAGTAGGTTGGGAGTAGGCTATAATAAAATGTATATTGTTGTCCATGATTATGCTTTTTTGTTTTGTTTTTCATTTTTGGACATATATAATTTAATATTTTCGTTTACAAAAAGACACAGCAACAGCCACATACAGCTGTATTGAAAAGAATTGGAGGCCTCTGTGTGGTGTTTTTAAACTCTCGTAGGCTTGTTCCCAGTAAATGTTTTGTTCCTTACAATCAATGTAGCTACTCCTTCAAATTAAAGATGTATATTTGTCTTTTTAAGGAAAAGGACAACTACTAGCCTATTTGAAGAACAATCAATCACCTATGTATATACAGATACATAACAACATGTGGAACTCAAAATGTTAACTATACTGTCTGTTAACTTTGTTAATGTTATCCTATATGTCTGTGCACATCAGATACTTAACATTAACTGTAAAATAAGAAACCAAAGTATATCAGTATGCGATTCTTTAACTCTCATATTGACATAGTTTTCAACTAGCCTATATACTACAACAACATAATAGAATTCCTGAAATTCAGTTATGGCTTTTGGTTTTGGTGTGCCACCCCAAGATTTTCAGTGGCCCCATCTGGCCACCCCAATAAAAATGTTCTGGGGGCGCCACTGACGATAGACAATAGCTGTGGCCAATAGGCAGCTGTGTCCAGATTAGTTTACGAGGTGAAACGAACAAGCTGATTCCCCCGATATTGCAGACACCTAAGTGAACTTAAAAAGTTAACAAACGGGTATGTGTGGAGTCTGTTAGCTAGCTAACGTAAATTGTCCTGGCTGGCATTCAGGCAGTTGACAAAAGTTGTATAGGTAAATGCTAACGTTAGGTCGGCTATCATTATCAATCCGACTTTGTCACATCGTTGCGTCAAGTCTCAATGAGAGAGCACACGTTGTATTAGGTAACGTTAACAAAATAATGAGCTTGGGGGATTGGATTCTGAGTCGGGAGTTATTTAAAAAATGGGGGAGAATCTTTAGTTGTGCATTGACTAAAGACAAAAAGAAAACCTTAAGATCATTAAATATTTGGCATATTCTTTGGTAAATGCTTCTTTATTTGAAGGATATGGCTGTTAAGCTCCAAAGTTGACCAACAATGCAAGTAATAATAAGAAAAATAACTATTTTATATAGCTCTTTTTGAATCACTGGGTTATAAAGTGCTGTAGGCTACAAACTAAAATAACAAAAAACAACATGATAGAGATGAAATGCAAGATAAATAAATATAGGCCTAATGAAATAAATATAATACAATGTAGTAACATACAATTAACTAATAAAAGGCTCAATATATAAAAATAATCCGTTAAAAGCAAGTCCATAAAAGTGAGTTTTAAATTGGTGTTTAAAAGATGAGATGGACTTTGCCATTTTGTCTGGAAGGCTGTTCCAGATTCTAGGGGCCCTGACAGCAAAAGCCACATCATCTTTGGATTTCAATCTAATCTTTGGAACAGTGAGTAGAGCTCTGCCCTTGCACCTAAGGCTGCATGACTGCTGGTAAGGGATAAAAAGCTTGGAGATATAAGAAGGGGCTAAACCATGAAGGGCTTTGTATGTTATCACTTATTATATGTCGCTTTGGATAAAAACGTCTGCCAAATAATTGTAATGTAATGTTATCAATAAAATCTTAAAATCTATGCAAACCTGGGACCCAATGCCCCACCACCACCTGTCCTCACAGGATGGAGGAAAATATGTCCGAAGGACAAGTGGCTCAAAAGATGTCAAGCCCTGAGGAGTTTTTGGTATTTACAGAGGAGGAGGTGGAGGGAGTTTCTTTTGAGGAGAGAGAAGATGAGGAGAGGGGGTGTGAGAGGCGGAGGGCGGAGGAGAGGGAGTGTGAGGGGAGTGGCGGCGGGGTGTGGCGCCGCGTACCTGCTACTTATTTATTCACTTCATCTATTTACAGCATATGGTATTACTGTATGAAATGATCTATTTTTAATTATGGGAATTTTATCTATGGAATGTATCTATTTATGGTAATTTATTAGCCTTTTCTAAATTGAAAATAAATGTTTAAACTGATATTTGATCTCAGGTTTTAATTTTTCAAGTCAGTTTACCGTCAACAGTCTTGTTGTGAATCAGCTGGCCAGTAAAATTATTTGAAGTAATTTCTAGTGTGTGTCCTCTTGCAGGTGTAAGTCAAGAGTATAAAAAATATTTATACTCATATCTGAAGTTAGAAACCATAAGAAGTGTTTCAAAATGTTTTATTGTAAGTTTTCAAAATCTGAATTCGAGCATTTAGAATGTTGGGCGGCCATATTGGCTTGGCACTCGAGGGGCACAGTGTTCCAGAATTCCGTGGCACTGAGTGAGTTAAAGGGATCCATCCATATCTACTGGATATCTGGCAGCAGAGTGATGGGTTGAGGCTCATTTGATACCTCAGACCTACAGCCTGATGACTTACAGCCATTTTACCAACCATGTATTCCATACTGTTCCAGCATAATGTACAGCTAAATCTAGTCCCACCCCCCAATTCCCATAGAGATCCATTCGAATGCAGAAACTAGGGATGCACCGAAAATTCGGCCACCGAAAATTTTCGGCCGAAAATGGCCCAAAAGTGCATTTTTGGTTTTCGGCCGAAAGACCTAAATCACCGAAACAACACGGCCGAAACAGAATTTTTTTATTTTTTAAATTTTTTTTTAATTTTTTTAAATTAAACAGAATTGTAATGACGCAAACAAAAAGCGCAGCCAGCACACGGTTATCTGGATAAGAGCCAGCATGTCGGCGGTGTGGAGTTATTTCAATATCTCGGAGAAAGACCCACGGATAGCGATTTGCAAAAAATGCAGTGCTGAAATTTCAAGAGGGGGTGCATCTGCAAAGAGTTTCTCCACGTCGGGTGACTTAAATGCACTTTGTGTTTTTATGAGAGAACATATTTAATTTTACAATCTTTCAGCAGGCCAGTCAGTTATAGGCCTGTACATTATTATTTAATGTACACATGAGCGGGGTCAAGTTAAACATTTTGTTTTGAATTTTAATTTATATTGTGCATTGCTGTAATGTCAGTGCTAAATAAATATTTTCATACTTTTGTAATTGATTTATTCTTGAATTGCAATGCTTTGATTTTAGTGAGGTTAGTACACAGTCATAGCCATAAATGCAATGGTTCTAATAATTGACAATCATTTCTTTCGGTTTTTCGGTTTTCGGCCTTGGTTTCTCATTTTTGGTTTTCGGTTTCGGCCAAGAATTTTCATTTCGGTGCATCCCTAGCAGAAACATTATAGTATCGCTTGTAAGAGTACCAGAAAATAATATATCAAGAGTCTTTTGATTTTTTTGGGTCACAGACATCAGCAAGTCATGGCATGCAAAGGATATGCCACCAAATATTAAATATGATTACTTTATTCTACATTATGTTAAACTGTCCAATATTTTTTGATGCCCAAAAATGGGGATGAAAATACCCTCAAATTAAAGCTGACAGTCTGCACTTCAACCTCATTGTCATTGTATTCTTTCAAACTCAGTGCTAGAGTACAGAACCAAAATAACAACGAGACAACTGATAATTTTGCATTATATATCTGCTTGTCCGTGTCTGAGAAATTAAGGATTTGTGAATGAATTTTGAAACATCTGAAAGTTCTAATCTTGAAAGGCAGTGGAACTGTATCAAATTAAACAAGCAAAATACATCACAGAAACCCTGTTCCCAGTAACAAAATAGTTTCCTTAAAGTTCAGAGAGGCCCGGACTTTAAATTGAAGATTTGTTCCAGCATTAGAACAAATGAGTTTGGTGGTGTTACAGATTAGCAAAGCCGAAGTGTACAGTCTGCGTCGTATCTGACCAGTTAATAGAGAGAAAATGAATGAATGGGTGACCTGCGATTCCTGTGCTGCGGCAGGCTGCTGTAGCCGTAACGTGCGGACGGTGTTTGTCCTTGATGGAGAAAGGGCTCTGCTCTGTGTTCCAGCTGGCCCCTGACGACGCATGGCGGTGTCCCCACTGCAAGCAGCTGCAGCAGGGCAGCATCAAGCTCAGCCTCTGGACCCTGCCTGACATCCTCATCCTGCACCTCAAGAGGTTCAGACAGGTACCAACCACTGCCACCCAGACACAAACCCACACAAACCCACACCAACCTGAAATCTACCTGAACCTGAAAAATAATGAACACACCTAACAACTCGCTGTCATCATTTAACATACACACCTTACTCGAGACTGAAATTCATTAAAAGAAAGGCTGTAATAATTTTTGTTTAATTAATTAAAGGGAAAGTGAGTTGTTTGGATGCACCAGGTACACAATAGAGCTTCCAGCCAGACACTGTTCTATATTCTACTGAGGCCGTCCTGAGGTGCTGGTGAAGCACAGCTTTATTTCAGGCACCTGCCTCAAAGCTTCCCCCCTCACTGTAGTGCAGATCAGGGTCAGGGAAGTGGAACTCGGGGCTGGCAGCACAGCCTTCGGGATCTCATTATGCTTGAGCTCAAAACTCGGTTGCGGTTTCTTTGAAAAGGAAGCAGACTGACCCAGTTTTCCAGGAGGAATGAGTTGTTGGGCGTAAGGTATTTCAGGCAGGTAGTGTAGCTTCTTGTGAAGCCGGTCAGCGGTCTGCCGAGATGGCCCAGGAATTTTCCGGACCGTGACAACAACGCCCGTCGCTGCGCCTCGCCCTTGCAGGAGGCGGACAGGAGGATGAAGATGCAGAACATGGTGAAGTTCCCCCTGGTGGGGATGGACATGGCGCCCCACATGGTGAAGAGGAGCCAGAGCAGCTGGAGCCTGCCCTCCCACTGGTCGCCCTGGAGACGACCCTACGGGATGGGCCGCGACCCAGAGGACTACCTGTACGACCTATACGCCGTGTGCAACCACCACGGGACCATGCAAGGGGGGCATTACACAGGTAACGGCAGCTTGTAGAGCTGTGGGTTTTGGGCTGGAATTCCAGGTTGAAAAATGTATTTCATAAATGTAGACATGTTTTGACATTCTCATGAACGCTTGATTGTTTTTTTCTCTGCAGCCTACTGTAAGAACTCCATTGATGGACAGTGGTACTGCTTTGATGACAGTGATGTGCAGCCCATATCTGATGATGATGTTTGCAAGCAGACTGCCTACATTCTGTTTTACCAGAGGAGAGCCACCATTCCCTCTTGGTCAGCCAACAGTTCTGTTGCTGGTAAGCATTGAACATTTTGTTGGGGAAGTTTTCTTTCTTTATTCAGAAACCCATGACCTTATAGTTTCTTATATCCGCATATACAGGGTTGGCCTTCTGTGTACTCCGACTCACTATGCAGTACAGAGCCCAATGGAAATAAGCCTAATAGAAGAGTCATATGTGTACTGATAAGATGCATTTTAACTAGATTTCATACCTTCGGGTCAATTGGCTGACACTTATCTGTGGAGCTCATCTAGTGTTCTGTCAAACGAACACAAAGGTTCCACTGACATTTGACTTTTGTGGTAGCAGCGTATCCATTGTGTGCCTTGAAATGACATTGTAGAAACTTCATTAATCTGTCACTGTTATCTGCTGCTTTGAGAGTAGTTTTGGATGGTGGAATTAAGTGGATTAATTTCCCTGGGCAGCTAGCAGAGTTCTCAAATATTCTGTTATTTGAGCGCCAGGGTGAGCAAAGCCAGGGGCTCAGAGTCCAAAAGCAGGAAGGTTTTTATTTTTTTGTTGTTGTTTTTGAGCCGCCTTGTTCAGCAAGTCTTGTCCTTAAAATTAAAAGTTCACTGCAATGTTATGAGAAATTTCATATATTCTCATGTCTTTTCTTTTGTCCTTGTGCAAAGTCCCTTACTTTGATGCTTCAGTCCCTGGTTTTGTCTATAAATTTGTAATATATATTTTTTTCTTGCCATTTATTTGTTCTCTAACTGTCCCCCTTTGTGTCTCCCTACTGGTCCCAGGGTCCACCAGCTCTTCTTTGTGTGAGCACTGGGTCAACAGGCTGTCAGGCAGCAAGCAGCCCAGCGTGGCCTCCGCCGCCTCCTCCCGACGAACCTCCCTCGCCTCCCTATCGGAGTCGGTGGAGTTCACTGGGGAGCGCAGTGAGGACGATGGTGAGAGGCGCCTATTCAGATCTACTCTGTATCTGTTTATGGATATACTACGTGTAGAGTGTGTTCTAGGGATGACTATATACCTGTTATCTGTAGATAATATAACCTGATAGTACAAATAGTAAGTACTGATATTATCATGAAAAATGGTATAGAATGCAATGTATCTATGAATTACAAGTGGTTTAATGTTTAACACTGATATGAGTAAAACATGAATGCCATTAACTCTTAACAAGTTTAGGCTGTTGATGCCTGATGCAATATCTGATGATTGTACCTTCTCTGTGTTTATCTTTGTTCTGTGTTCTTTCTAACCTTCTTATTGCTGACTAACAAAAGGACCTGCTCCCATGCTGAGTTAAGACAACAAGCATGCCTGTTATTTCTCAAATCCATTCAGCCTGGTGTCCGTGCATTCGTTTAAACCTCTCTCTCTCTTCAGGAGGATTCTCAACTCGACCTTTCGTGCGGAGCGTCCACCGGCAGAGTTCGTCCTCCAGATCGTCCATCGCCAGCCCTCTGACAGTGAGCGAGAACGGGGTAAAGCCCTCCTGGTCTCTTACGGCCAAGCTTCAGATGAGGTCCAGCTCCCCCTCGCGGTTCTCCCTGGACTCACATTCCTCCGGCACTCTGGAAAGGATAGGGGAGGCGGGCGACGACAAGGTTTCCACATCCTGCTTCGGCAGCTACAGCAAGCATGAGCGCCAGTCGGGCGGAAAGGCTCCCCTGGCGGTGATGGAGGGCGTCACCAGCGACGACGGGAGCAGCAGGAGGTCCCTCGAAGAGCCGTACTGCAAGGCTTCGCCACAGGCGGACAAGAGAAGCTCCAAGGCTGAGCCCGTCGACAACAACAATCAGGTGGCACCCGTGGAGCACAAGGAACCGAAACGCCGCGGCAGCGCGGGTGGGGCGGTGGCCAAGGCCGAAAGCGCTGGGCCAAAGAGGAGCTCTGTCAGGGCCACGCCGGAGCCGGAAAAGAGCTCCAAGAAGCGGCAGGCCTCTGTCACGGCCCATGGCTCTCCCGCCCCTCGGACGTCAGCAAGCCCTCAGGCCAAGAGCGCGGCCAAGGCGTCCTCCACCAAAGAGAAGAGCGACGTCACCAGAGCCAGCAAGGGCTCGTCTGCCGGGACCCCCAGGAAGGAACCGGCTAAGACCCAGGAGGCGGCGCCCTCAGGGGCGGGTGCAGGGCCGCAGAAGCAACGCGTCTCCACTACAGCGCAGAGCGCCGCCTCGCCCCTGCCCTCACCCGTCCGCAGGAAACCCTCATCGGCGGCGGAGAGAAGCTCGGCTGCCGGAAAGAGCAAGCTGGCGGAAAGGAGCGCCAGCCGGGACTCTATGCGCGCCACCACCAGCCCTCTCACAAACAAGCCGGGCTCTGCCAGTTCCTCCAGGACCGGGGGCACGCCCCGCTCCTCCCTGCCCCGTCCCGAGAGCAGAACGGTCAGGAGCTCCAGCAGCAGCTCCTCCGTCACCAGCCTGCGCTCCCCCAGCGTCCCCTCCAAGGACCTTCGCCGGAGCAGCAAGTCCGAAGACAAGGGCCTGTCTTTCTTTAAGTCCGCCCTCCGCCAGAAAGAGACTCGGCGCTCAGCAGATTTTGGCAAGGCCACCATCCTGACCAAGAAGACGTCGGAGGGGACGGCCCGGTTGGGCGCGGAGACTAAAAACGGCACAGCAGGGGCGGGAGCGGGAGCGGGGTCAGGTAAGGCGACTCGGCAGGTTTCCCCAGAATGCAAGGCGGGAAAGGCTGCCGTTAAAGAGGAGTCTTCTAAGACCTCAACCCCAGTAAAACGCTCTCTTTTATCTCCTGGCAAGTCAAAGTCTTCCGTGGCTGAGACAGGTGCTCAGCCTCCTGCAAATGGGAAAAAGCCACTTGACAAGACGGTGTCCTCCAGAAAGCTTTCTTCCAGCATGCAATCGTCTGCACGACCAACACATAAGCCTCAGTGATATATGAATACTGTTTTTTCTGTAATGCAGCTTTTTTGATGTGCCTAATTCCTTACCTAAAGACATAAACATATTGTAAATTATTAAAGCGCCTTTCTACCCTGCCATTGAACCAAATAATTGCCATTGGCAAGATCTGGTCTACTGCTGTTCAACCGATTAGTTTTCTAGGAATGTGTTTTAACACAGCACTTTGTATATATTGATCGATTGATGAAGAATTGTATGTATATATATATATATATATATATATATATATATATATATATACATATATATGTATATATATATATATATATTATATATATATATATATAATATATAATATATGCATTAAGTGTGGTGCTTATATACATACATACACACACACACACACACACATACACACACACACACACTTAAATGCTAAAGTAAATTCACATTATAACCTAATAGACTACACATTGATTACAAGTTTATTTGAACTTCCTGCTACTGTAGCATGCGTAAAAGAGGTTTTTGAGCAGATTTCTAAAAATATTTACTCAACAAGGGATTTAAAATGGTTTGATGGTTTATCATCATTCCCGGACATATTTTAAGGAGTGATCAAATTAGAAAGTTACTGTTCTTCGTACCAAGTGCTGCTTAAAGGGCAATATTTCACAGTTTTGTTATTATTTATTTTTTTAATTATTAAATGCCAGTAAAACCAGGGTAATTCTAAAATATTGTATCTACAGAAATATTACCATAATCCCAAACTGTCTGAATTGGATGAAGCCTTTAAATATCTTTATCTGACCTGCTCTGGCAGTGTGTGTGGGAACTAAGAGTTCAACGGTTCATTCTTTCCTTTTTTTTTAGCATGAAAGAATAGTTTCTATAACAAGCATCTTGTTACATAGCTGGCTTCCAAAAGAGACCAATTATTTTTCCCAAAAAAACATTGATATCAACCCTGTGCCCCTTTTTTCGACATTCGGATTAATGAACATTTATATAACCCATACATGCACTGTGCTATGCAAAGGTGCTCTTTCTGTTGCATCTGTCCAGTACTGTGCAGAGCCGGTCTATAGGCTGCACAGAAGGTGTGACCCCTGTGTACTGGTATGGACGTATACCTTTCAAAATGTGTCACAGGATTCTTAAACAAAATTCAATTTGAATTTTAAATGGACCTAAATGTGAAATTGACATATAATACTAGGTAAGTCAGTTGGTTTGTTGGAAAACAGAGTAGATTTTCTATTACCTTTCAGTTGAGGTTGGTTAGGTTAGCGATTATGTTGTGTTAAGGACAGACAATCTTGCACCTAGCTCAAAGTGTATAGTTACGTACAGCTTTCTATCATTTTGACTGTGTGTGATTTGTTCCTCCGGTTGAGATCCAATACTAATGTTCTATCCTCAATCTTGTTTTACAATGACCCCATGTCCTGTTGTTCAGAATCAGGTGGGTAACCTTTCCTTTATTTTCTCACAGTGTTTATGTGTCTGTATATAAACGTATCTATGCAGTGCATGCCACGCTTGCTGCTGCTGCTGCTGATGTCACTAAAGGTGGCAGCTCGGCAAGTTTGGAATGTTAGTTTATCGGGGGAAAAAGCCGCCTTATCCGCCAAGCAGCGGGACGACAAGAGGCCCCGCCGGAAAAGTTTGAGAACAGAGGGCTGTCACAACGGAGCCGCCTCCAGCTCTGTGTGACGCTGTCGGAAATAAAGCTGAAATATTTGCTAAGCTGGCGCTGCGCTCGCTTTGATCCCCCGCCGTTTCAGCCGCATTTCCTCTGGCGCTGCGTCCGCTCTTATTTATCAACTGCAGCCCACGTCTGCCAAGAGTCATGTTTGGTTATCTTGTTTGTGTCATCTTCTCTGTATGAGTGACTATTTTAAACCTTAATTGCTATGTATCTATCGATCTGTATCTATTGTAGTACTAGAGGCAACAGTATACTTGCGGCCCTTGAAAATGTTGCATTTTCTAAAGATTAGTGGAACAATTTTCAACAGTGTCAACAATGTCACAAGTTTTGTACTGTCAAGGAATACTGAATTGTTGTGCTTCACTTGGCAAGGTTTGCGTTCTGGTTGATAACACATTACCATGATAATCATGATCATTGTATTTATTTTTTAAATTGAACCGTAAAATAGTGTCCTACAAAAGTTAAATGTTTGATTTCGTTGGGACGACGACTTAAAAATAAATACGTAAATACATAATAAATTAAGAATTTAATAATAAGGTGTAGGATGATAGGCAATAATACGTGAAATATTGCCCTTGACATTGCACCAGTACTGCTTCTCATGCTCCTCCTCTATGCTGCCTGCCACTGCCACCACGCACAAACAGTTCTGTTAAAAATGATACCCAGCACTTACGTGTGCCTTTCAGGTCAAAGAATAGTATTGTGGTGGGAAAACACTGACCCAGGCTCTGAAACAGTCATAAAAACCAACATCTCCCTGAATGCCACCAGTGGGAAACACACCAATAACCTGCCAATATCTCCCTGAATGCCACCAGTGGGGAAACACGCCAATAACCTGCCAATATCTCCCTGAATGCCACCAGTGGGGAAACACGCCAATAACCTGCCAATATCTCCCTGAATGCCACCAGTGGGGAAACACACCAATAACCTGAGCAAACAGTTTCCACCCGTGTCCAATGGTGCCAGTGCAAGACCCCCTGAAGTCAGGAAATAAACCAAACGGCACACTGCATGTCTTTTCTTGTGTCCAAAATATCATTTTGAGATGAGAAGCACTGCAGTCCCTGCTGACTGATGTACTTTTGATTAGCAAAGTCCATCCAGCTCTTATTTTTATGTTGGAATTAAAATGTAATTACAATAGATGTCCCTCATTTTGGCTTTTGCGCTTAAATACAGACTGTGCAGCTTGTCAACGCACTGATTTATACGCAGATAAAGAATTGCCATTTGAAGATTTATGGAAGCAATTTCGCATGATACTGCTGATGCATGCACTTAACTATGCAAGCAACTATCGCTAATGGCTGCACTGAGTGAGTAAAACTGCTAATGTATAAGACCAGTGCATATATATATATATATTTTACTGTATTTTTCCAAATGCCAGCAACAGAGAATATGAATACTCCTCTTTTAATGGTTTATTTGCACACAATTCTTTAAGGGTTTAAATTGTCGATTGTCATGTGGGGAGTGCAAGTAGCAATCGTTCGCTCTCGGACGTGTAACTCAACATCCTTGAGCCGATGAACAGTAGGTTCTGGATTTTATTTCACGTTTGACTTTGTTTCATGTACTGTGTAATACGCTTTTTAAGGGGCAGGCCAATGCCTTCAGAAACATTTTCAGAACATTTTACTTGATGTAAGCATATCTGCCTGCCATCTTTTCATTTTCTTCTTACATAGTATTTTTGTGTGAAGTGAGGTGTGATGTGGGTGTTCCTGCATTACCTATAGAAGCCCTAGATACATATGGCATTAGCTTGCCTCTGACAGATTGAATCGGCAGCATTTATTTTGTCTAAATACCCCTGCCTGCAAGGACGCTGCATAGTTGTAATTTGAACAATCGCCTTCATGATGTCTTGTGTACTTGTATGCTCATTGGTCAGACTTTGGTCACATGCTTGACTCCATTCCATATTGTAACAGCCTTCCAAACGTTTCAGTTCAATCCTGGATTAAACGGTGAGTGTCTTTTCAAAACCATGTTCTTAAAATAACATTGCAGTCAACTGATTTTAAGAACATGTATGGATGCTTTTGTATGTTTTAAGTTTCAATAAGGGTAATAGTGGCTTTATTCTGTGTGTACCTGGGAACTTTGGTCATCTAAAAGTACTAATAGAGATGGAGTCATGGTTAGGGTTGCATTTCTTTGAAGGAAGGGTTTGTGTTTCAGTAATATATCATAACTTATGATCAATATTAAATAACTTTAAAGACAAATGTTTCTAAGTACTTCCTTCTTGATCAACACACTGGACTACTGACCAATATGTGCAGATAGCATGCCGGCAGAAGCGGAAAGTCCAAGGGTCAGAAATGAAAAATCCTGCCGTTTGTTTCTTCCACCCATGAACTCACCCAGCTGATTTAATGAATACATTTTTTTACTAATTAGCAAATCCAGGTGATTGGAACAAAATACTGTGGAGGACTTTCATTTTCTGAACCTGGGCTACACTTGTGCACGCCAGGTTACTGTGCACTACATAACCTCTGGTTTAGTGTTTTATCAGCATAAAAAACCTTCCAGAATGTTGTTTTGATTGAAGTTTGCATTAAACTAAACTGAGAATGGTTAAGTACAAAATGTACATTAATTTATTTGGGGAAAGTGCATGAGACTGAGTCGATGGCTTTTTTTTGTTTATTTATTTGTATATTATATTTGAGTATGCACTTTTAATATACATATGTTTCTTTTTTATGTTTGAAAGAGTGAATTTCATTTAAAGCGAAAAACATTTGTGTAATGACATTTCAAATACAAAGAAAAAAAGTGAAATGTAATAAAACAAATTGACATCTCTTTTTTGTTTTATTTTGCTTGAAGAAACACATTTGCTTTGCTTGCATTTGCATTTGTCAGGGGTCCTCAATCTTATCCAGTTAGGGCCGGTGTGGCTGCAGGCTTTTGTTCCAACCAAGCAGTAACACACCTGATTCTACTCATCAAGGTCTTTAGCAAAGTCTCTTGTGGTTGATTAGTAGAATCAGGTGTGTAACTGCTTGGTTGGAACAAAAACCTGCACCCACACCGGCCCTTTCTGGATAAGATTGAGGACCCCTGGTTTTGATGATGGTGATGGTGTAGCTCAGGGATACTCTAATCTGGCCCACAAGGCCAGTAGTACTGCTGGTTTTCTTTTCTACCTGATAATTGATTGATTAATGCCACCGATTGGCCAGAGATTTAACTCACCTGGTTTAAATATGTCCTGATTAGAGGGGAAGAATGAAAACCAGCAGTATACAGATTTGAGTCTCCTTCCATTGTGTGGTTCTGTAGTACTCACACTTGTCCACTAGATGGAGGTTGTAGCAAGCTTTCCCCGGACATACTGTAGCTCCTTTGTGAACTGGATTCTTGAGAAGACTACATTTTGAATAGATAATATTCAGCATTTTGCAATTAGTTGCCTGGGTATGTAAAATAAACACAAACTAATAATGTCCTCACATAATGACAAGCAATGAGGGAGTAGACCTCACAACTTGATTGACCTTAATTGAGTTCTTATACATTGCATCGCTGAAGCTGTTTGCTTTGAGGACTGTCTTCCACAGAACATTAGGAATGGATGGCCTGTGCTGCAGATTCTGTGCTGGTAGGCACACTGTTTATTATCGTAGGCCGGAGCTCATTTGAATGCCGGAATGGACAGTTTCTCCATCTTTATTTCACCCCATGGCCACTAGCATAGTCTCTGAAGTTCCAGACTCTCAGCAAGACGCTGATTGTATAGCATTTATCAGTTTCCCACAGTTGCTAAGCGATGTCCGCTTGCCATGTCCTGCTGTGAAGGGTTATAGAGGCTGAATTGATTCTCAAGTTCCGCTTGTGTGATTACATGCCCAAGTGTGTTGTCAACACTTTGTTCTCCCTACTGCTACAGAATTGGCACAAAGATCTCTCGGCTCTTTCCAGGATCCTAGTGGGCCTTACTGATCCTTTTAATTACTGTCCAATGTAAGAATAGCTCTGTGATGTGAAATTATGTCCGGTACTTTTTGCAAGTGTTTTTATGTGCCTGCTGGGTTTTGATGGATGAAAGTGCTTCATGAATAATACCCCTATTTTAATGAAGTTGCCGATATGATTAGGCCCTACCACCCTACAGACTTGATGAAACTTGGTTTAAACAATTCACAGTTTACCCACCAGTTTTGAAATAATCCGTTCACCATATGAATGTGGATGAAGTGGTTTGGGTCAAAATATGAATAGATGAAAGGTGTAAATAGTTATAGTGAGGGCATCCATGCAATTCACATTATTCCCATGAAGGCACCACAGTGATTTATTTTTCTTTCTTGGTTTATTAAATGCCCTTGTCCGGTGTGGCTTATTGTACATGATTTATACTTTGCATGTCATCATGAGTACAACAGCATTGCCTCACCTGGGATTATGAAGCTACAGCCTGAGGGGTACGAGCACTGCACCTTCTAGTCTAGCATGCTGTGAGCCCATTACTGAGCGGTGAGCCTAGTAATGACGCCTGGTATTCTCCAGTGTTTACATTGCTTTGTGCTCAGTGACTCGGAGAACCCTTTCACTCGTGAACGCCCATTCACCCGTGCCTTAAACCTATGGTGTCGAGCGCGAGAGCAATTCTGCGTATCTATCCGTACATGCTGCGATATTGTTTGTGATTGTTAACTATTGAGAGCAGTTCTGTATGCTTTTATTAGATGCCTTGCATTTTGACACGGCTAATAAAGTGCAGCAAATGCAAGGTCATGTTTAATTATATTGTAATATAATCTCAAGGGTAAATTATACTTGGTTGTATTGTTATCTGAAAACGGAGGAATGTAAGTATGTTGCACAGACAGCCAAATTGATCAGGTTGGAATAAAAACACCGGATACTTAGAGGTTATTGGGTCTATGGATCAACAGACCAATTTAGCATCAGAAAATTTGCAGTGTTGCCTAGCTGTCATGGCAGTAATTAAACAGGTTTTTTTTCAGTAAAGCAAAGTTCAAAATTCAACATTTTAACTGGCGAAAGTGCAAACAGCATTGGTATGGAAATGATAGTGTATAGATGCATGTTTAAATTCGTAACGTAAGTGGTACAAACCGCTCAGAAGAATTTCCGGATGTATACAGTTTAAAAATATGAATTTGTGAAGTGACATTTTGTCTTGATGGATGCTGGACTTAGATACCGATGCAGAAGACATCTCTCCTCATTTGCATTTAGCAGATATAAAGAAGAAAAACGATATCTTGGGGTTGCTAAAACATGCTATTGCTCTCTCGGTGATAATGGCTAAAGCATGCTATTACTCTCAAAATAGTTTTGAGTACGCCTCAATGTTTTTTCAGGCTCTGCATTACGCAATCATCTTGTGATGTCATCTGTTGACATTTTTAGTAAGTCCACTCTGATAGGTGGACGCATACATACTGATGGTTTTGCGTGAAATTCTTTATTTTACTGCTTGAAATGTCTACCCCTCTTGACCTCTAAAGCGAGTCAGGAATGTGATTCTGGCTAGCATGTGATGGAAGACCTTCAATGCCCTCTGGTTCATGACTGGCTGGAAAAAAAAATCATCTAAATTGGCCTTTTGGCAATGACAATTTCAGTACATTTTGATTGAATCTGTGCCCAGTATTTAAATTGGAAATGGATGATGAGATCCAGCATCTTTCCGCAGTCCAGCAGGAGTTACCCTTTATATTGAGAGTGTTGTCATGGCAAACACTCTCACCTGCTGTGTGCCAGGCCTCTGGCTTGCTATGTGAGACTTTGCCTTTAAAAATCCAGTCATGTCTGCAACGGCTCAAACCCTCAAACGGCCGCTTCCATATCTGCAATCCACACGTGGAGGCAGGGTTTCTAATGGAAGTGCCAGTGTGATTTCAGCTGCAGCCTTGAGCGGATCAAGGCACACATTGATGGGGAGGCAGAGAAGCTAAATGACACCACTGTTATCAAACCTGGTCGCTGTTCCTTAAGGTATCCACCAGGGGGAGGTATTCAGTTATATGCTACCGATACATTGTTTGAAGGTGTGTTTTATGATTACATGAGTGCTACTGAAATGATGGACTCACTTAAAGGTCCCATCCACCCAAATATCATCTACATTTAATTGTAAAGGGAAAAAAAAATGTCTAAAATGCTAGTTCTCCAGAGCTGTTTTATACTATATATGTTGAGGAAATGCTTATGTGAAATTTTACATTTTACCAGTAGATGGCACTCCAGTTTGATGTAACAGAAATGGATAATTTTACATCTGTAAACTGGTAACAAGTAATATGGGCGATTGGGTCTACTGAACAAGCACAGACCCAATGAGCTCCGCTGTTTCCAGTAGGAGTAGTTGACATGCCGGGGCGGTGTGTGTGTGTCTGTGTGTCTGTGTGTGTGTCTGTGTGTGTTTGCATAACCAGCCTTAGTGGATGCTGGCTTCCCCGTGTGACCAATTCATAAGAACTGGAGTCTGGTTTAATTTAGTGAGCCCATGCCTTTAATTGAATTGTAAGCAAATTGAACATGCTCTGTTAGGTTTTCAGGGGCAATATTAATCAAATTCTAATAGTTCTTTTGGCTGCAAGTTTTAAAATCTCATCTACGAATGGAAAATGCATGCTAAGAAAGGTGAAGCTTATTTACAGGGGCGAAACGGACTGAAATTGAATTAATAAATTACAGGCAAACAAAGCTGCGGTGTGGTAAGCGATGTTTACAGCAGTGCCTTGCACATTATGCACCTGAAGTTACTTCAGTGATGAGAAGAGGAAAAAAACAAGTATTTTCTTTAAATCAAAATGGCAGCCAAATTCACAAGTAAAATGCGCATTGCCAGCGCTTAGGGGCAATGTTTCCTTTGGGAGTATTGCTCGTGGCCCTTTCAGCTCGCGGTGCTATATTCCCCGTCAGGTCGTCCAATACAGGTGCAGATGACATCACCACGCATGCAGCTGCTCATCACAGCTGAGAGCGGAAAGGCTGTGTGCGCTGCGCTGAAATCAGCGTGCATTGATCAATCTGTGGTCTGACGCCGCTCTAAAGGACGCGTTGCGAGTGCCCACGCGTGTGGGGCTGTCGTCATACCCTTCACTGTCCCTGAAAGAGACGCGAGAGATTTTCTTCTATGCACTCGATAATTTTAGGCTCCACAGTAAAAGGGGAAGACAGGGTAAGTCATTTACCTGTGGTTTTTATTTGCTCTGTCCCCTCTTTTGACACAGCCCGAGAGAGGCCAGGGGGAACTTTATAACAAAATCAATAGTAATTGATTCCTCAAGGCTGGAGTAAGGGAGCCTTTTTAACAATCTAATTTAGCACTTGTGGGAAGACCTTGAGCCTGACATCGGCAAAGAGGCGGTAACGGAGTCACAGGCTCCAGACTTGATATGCATGCGGCGTGTACAGCTAAATGCCACCAATGCTACCCCTGCTGCAGCTGCAGATTGTCAGCTTCTGGCAGCCCAGTGTCTTTGAACCCTTCCAGACTTCTGCTTTTAATGAAGTAAACGAGCTCAAAACAGCTGACAATATCATCCCGCTGCCTCCTAAAAGTTGGGATCGATGGGCAGTTTCAGTGCTTTATTAGTTCTGTCATCCATGATACTGCTATTGAGGATATTGTTGCTGATGATACCTGTGGGAGCTGACTAGGAAGGCTCACCTCATTCCCCTGGCATCACTTGAACCGAGACAAGTGCATTGCAGGATATCAAAGATTGTCAGCCGAGTTTCTAGATTGGAGTCCAAGGAGACGAGTTCAGACTTGACACCATTGACGCCACCAGGGGGCTGAAAATCAGCAGCGGTTCATTACCTCCATCAACGAAAGGGCGCTTTGCAAGAGCTAGCTGGGCTCTCTCATGCTTGCTCTGTTCTCGTGACCTTCTCGTCAACTCCAGCCGGATCCTACCTGTGGTGACCTCCGGCATTCCCCACAGACGGCAGTCTTAAAGGACCGTTCCTCATCTTACCTGCTTCCGGGCTGAGGTCCCCTGGCTTGCATTTTAAGCTGATGTTATCCTTTTCTACTTTCAACTCTCTGCTGTGAGGGGGGAGTCTTCAGTTTCCTCATTTAAATAAATGGAGAGGTCCTCCCTGGGCTTTCATCATGTCCCAAAGTTTCTGGCTTGCAGGTGTGTAGTGGACAAAGAAATCATTCATCCAGACCAACCTCTAGTATTTTTTTCTTTCTCATTCTCTCATCCTCCTTTTGTGCTGGTCAGGTGGGTCTTGACAATGCAACGGATAGAATATAAAATATCCTCATTGCTTTAAAAAAAAGAAAAAAAAAAAGAAAGGGAGCATACCTCTGTTGTTCAGTTCATTATTGTCCTATATTGGTGAATAAGTTCCAATATCCTCTCATGATGACGAAGGCCCCATAAGTCTCCTCCGTAGCTGTACAACGGAAGGTTCCTATTACAGTGTGTGTGTGTAGAGGAGCATTGGACTTCATTCACAGAACATGCATTCGGTCAGATTGTTAACGGTGCTTACGAACGTTTCCACAAACATTTCAGCATTCAGATTGTTAACGGTGCTTACGAACGTTTCCACAAACATTTCAGCATTCAGATTGTTAACGGTGCTTACGAACGTTTCCACAAACATTTCAGCATTCATCATTTTTTTTCTTATCTGAATTTGTTCTTTGGTACGATCAAAATCTATGTGTGTTTGGAAAGACATACACATAAGATTTTTCTACTTAGAATGCTTCATTATTTATGCAGTCATTTTAAGTAGTTACAGATCTTATATTAAGAACAAAATGTATCAAGTGATTATATTTATATTATAAATACATTAGCAAACCTATCTGAATAACCTCAAACTAGTTGTCATTTTAATTTACTTTTCAAGTTGAATTTTACTTTCATGTTTAGTTTTAGATTAAGCGATGGACAAGGAAAATCCGTAATAAGCTTATGACCATGTTATTTATGGCTATTAAGGTTTATGTTTTGAGCACCAACAAAGAACTAATCAATTCCATTGCAATCTCATTAAATTTCAGTCTATCTTTTTCTATTTATTCCTGTACGCTAAAAAATAATAATGGTGGAGTCGAAAATGGGTCCAGGTTGACGTGGACTTGAGACCTCAACCAATACATACTTGGATCTCATTACATAACTCCTCCCATAGTTTGAGGTGAATAAAACTGTCCTGTCCCACTAAGAAATCCTTTTTGAGTGAGCCAAACACTCATTTTGTTTGCCCTTGAGTTGTCCGTATTATCAACATTTGGAATTTGAGATTTGGAATATTTAGTTTGCTAAAGTGTTCATTTTTTCCCTGTGCTCTTTATCCCCATACCAATTTGATCCCTCTTCCAATCTGTTTCCCCATCATTTTATCCATCTCTCCGTGGTGTTAACTAGTAACATTAGCTTGCTCCTTGTGCAGCTCATCATCATGGAAACAAACTCATCACTCACTCATCGTTTTTTACTGGGTGCTCATTCGTCAGATAATATATCGAAAAGAATAGCTAAGATTTTGCCAAATAAACCATGCCTTGGAAATGGTTTCGTCGTATTGTTCTATGGCTGGTTACAGTAAAAAAAATAAAAATATAAAATAAAAAAAAATAAAAAATTCCAATCATGATCCAAGTAACGTTACTTAGTTGCCATGCACGTAATTTTCGTTCGATTAGCAACCAAAATTAATATTATAATACCATTGTGTAATGAGTTCTGTGGAATGTGCATTTAGTGGAACATTAGCCAATTTTGCTTGCTTTAAATAGACTAACATTAGATCAAACTGTTGCAATACTCTGCTTAGCATTTAAGTTAACCTACTTTGATTGTGAGCTTGCGTGTGATATTTATCTCTTGATAGCAGCCACACTGTATTTTACTTTGAATTGATTACATTAATTCCTCGCCGGGTTCAAACCTATGGCTCAAACATGTCGGGCTGGATGACGGCGATGGTACTCGGGTTGAGGGCGTGGATTTAGACCACACCCCTACAATCCTGAGTCCTTTCAAGACTGAGTTTATTAGCTGACTTTGAGCTGTATATTAATATACCTATTGACATTTTCTTGAAAATATATTTGGTGGGTGTGTAGTGGATACATCCCTCTGTGATATGTTGTGGTTATTTGAAGTTTTTAGAATCCTTTGTTCATCACTTTAAGAGTGGGTTTGCTAGTTTTAGTTTAGTTTTCGTTTTCGTTTTTTCAAAAATGTTTTTAACCTATGTCAGTTTATGATAATCTTTTCCCACTTAGTTTTCGTCTTAGTTCCCAATAATAATCTTGCTGGGAATATGTGTAATTCATTTTGTTTATTGGCAAAAGTGATTGATGATGATGATTCATAATGATATATGACCACTGGCATGCAGCCAGTTTGTGTACGGAGATCATCTTGGCCAGTAGATAGATCAGTAATACAGTTAGCGGGGCTGGGCTGTGTTAGCAGGGCTGTTAGCGGGGGGTGTGGCACGCGGCTGCCTCCGAGTGCATAATTCCTTTCATGTGTCACTAGCTGGGCTCCCCATGGCTCCCACATCATTTCCCCACTCCTATCGCACATTTCTCTTAGTACCTCATCTTCCCTCTCTGCTCCTGGGCTTTCTCTGAGGCCTCCTCCCTCCCTCTCTCTTCATTCTTCCACCATTTATTCCTCCACGATGACAGCATTTCTTCTGTCACGGTGGAGTCTTCACAGAGCCGAGTCTTCCCTCGTGCTGCCTCCAGCACCCGCCCGTTCCAACAATGCGGACGTGTATGATGGAACCGCGACTGACAACCGTCTCCCAAAGCAGCTTCTTTCTCCAGCATTTCTTTCTCTGGAGTTCCTCTGTCAGTGCAGGTTGTGCAGGTCATTTTTGCTGACTGTTTTGAAACTGAAGCCTCTCCCCCTGAAGCCTCTTGAAACTGATTCACTCTCTGTGAGACCGAGTTACTGACGCAAGGGGAGGGGTGTATGGTCTAATTGTAAGTCGCTCTGGACAAGAGCATCAGCTAAATGCTTAAAATGTAAACATAAATGTACGGCTCTGATGCGCCACACACGGGCCAACCTCTCTGAAGGCCACGTGATCTCCCTTACAATGCCAGGGGCAGTGCATTGAACTCCCCTTCACTTCTGCCACAAACAAGCCTGAAATCAGAAAAGTGCAGACGAGATACGGAAAATAAATTTATTTTATACGATACTTCATATGTGACCAGGAGCCTTTATTCTTCCTGAACGCTGCCCCGTGTTATCAGGAAAAGACAAACAAACGAGGAGCAAGCACAGCTTCAAGACACAGGAACAATGTTTGCTGTTGATTCCAATCGGAACAATGCCGGTGCCCGGGCCTGATTTTAATATAGATGTGCAGGCAGATGAACGCACCCATTACCCAAAACCTCAGGAGCAAAAACGCACAGCAGGACCGTGGACGGTTTCTTTCCTATCTCAGGCTTGTTGGATTGTTTTAAGATATCGCCGCTTAATAAATGGGTTTTGCGGTTCCCATTTTCAGAGGCTTATTTATTTTTGTGCCGAGAAATTGTAGGCGCGCCGCCCGACTGAGTGTGAGACTTGCGGATATCTATCTGCAAGGCCCTTTGAAGGCACGGTGCAGGGCTGCAGTGAGTGGCGCAGTCTGTACCTGAGCCTAACAAGGAGTCGGCGCTGTGATCAGCAGTCAAAGCAGGCCACCACAGCCGGGGCCGCTGGCCCAGCTGGGGTCTGCCGGCGGCTCGCTGCTCATTGATATTGTGGGCCAGCGGAGCTGCCACAGCACAGGGGGAAGATCAAAAGTCATATCCGTCAGCAGACACAAGAAACTATGATTATCGATTTTGCGAGTCTGCAGTTGATACTCTTCAACAGACCTCTCCTTGAGTTTTGTGTGTGTGGTATATGGGCCGTGTGTGTGCCTGATCAGGTGAGTGTATCAGCCTTTCCTGATAGCCTTTCCAGCTTTAATGGAGCACGAGGGATGCGGATAGCTGGCGGAAGAGCGCCGTGCGCGTTTTGCTACCCGGACATCAAAAGCCTGCCGCCTTGGCACGCGGTCCGTGTTGCTTTCGCTCATGGCGCAGTGCGAGCGCGGACCTGCCAATCAGGTGGCACGTTCACCTCTGTGTGCAGATGTGCATTTGTCATGGCTGCAGTAGCCTGCTGACAGCTCTTGGCTCACCACCCCTGTGCTGCCACGAGCCCTTATGTTGTTTTGCGCTATTGCTGTCCGCATGACATCCATCAAGCGGTGATGTGAGTGCACGGTTTAGTGTGTAGGAAGAAATGTGATGAAATGAGCCTGCGTTTCTCTGAAACTTTAGATTATAATGACTTGTTTTCAGACTACTTACAGGATGTAGTGTGAATTTCTTTGAGGCCTGTGACTGCCTGCAAATACAAACTAATGTGATCAATGCCAGTATTCCTGTGACTGTGACCTATTGTAAGTTTGAATGTGATTTGTGTGTCGACTGTTAATTCTTATGGCTTTTCATTGTAGAAGGTCACAAGCCTTTGATAGTGCACATGATAGTAGTGCTCGATATTTTGTGACCATAATATGCAATTTTATACCTCAGGACTAATAAAAATCATTTGGAATATTTTGGACCAGAATGATTCAATATTATGCTATGAAGGTTTTATATCTTGCAATAAAGCAAATGAGAACTTTCACTGAACTGATGCAAAGCATCTGCTGCTTTTGCAGAATAATGTTGAAAGTGTGCATTTTTCAAATATGATTGAGTAGGCTATCCCAAATACTAGGTTGCTAGGATTCTGTGTAAATGCATAATAAATGCATAATGCCGTTTGTCAAGGCTGGCAGTAATTATGGTGAAAGGTTTTGACACATGTATTTTAACATGGGTCAGGCATGGATCAACAGCATTCCCACTGCTGCACTGAATCACAGTCTGGACTGTCCTTTGTTCTGAGTGGACCGCTGTGATGCGTTCACTCTCACTCTTTCTAGCGTAGCATAAGGTAAAATGTGGATTTTTACACCATTGCTAATTTATAAAATTGCTCTGGCAAATTGATGGTGCATTTGACTGTAGCCATGTTCCGTTTGTCCTCCATGTCGCTCATTGGGCCTCATTTATGAAACGTGAGCAGAACGAATTTGTGCGTAAATCGTTCATAATTGCAATTTTGCCCGTATTTTGGTATTCATCAACATGTTCGTATCTGAGATTTGTTAGTACCTCCGAACAAAATTTACACCTGCTCCAGACCTCGTTCGTAAATTCAGAATGCCGGTAAATGTAGCTTCTGAGTGATACTTAGAATATTAATTTATTAAAATTTTCTGTTAAATTCACGAGACTAAATGTAGCCTTTGAAATATACATTGCAAACGTAATAAATTATGATTGTAAAAAGCAAACCCTTTAGATTACGCCTATTAATAAATTGTAGGCTATGAAGCTGTTTAATTAGACCCATTAACGTCAGCTAATGAACACTCCCAGTAGCCTTCTATTTTTTCTAAATTGCTCAAAATTGAAATTCTACATGACCTTACATGGGTTATGCTAATTAAACCACACATTTAACCAATGAAATTTGCTTTAAAGTGGCTTACATGTCTGTAGCCAGGGTTGCAATTGTGGTCAACAGCTTAATCCTGCTAATGCCAGCGTACATCCAGTTCCCCTACAAAATGCAAAGCCAGGTGGAGGTAAAGCGGGGTTTGTATGAAATTGCCAATCTGTCCAATGTTATCGGTGCCATAGACAATTAGAACGTGCCAGAGAGATTCTAAAATAAGGTAGCCCATGTGATTACCCGATTTCAAACCACAACTCACATGCACAGAACCCCAACAGAATTACAAAATGAATAACTTTTAATTTATTTCCAGGCTGCGATAATGCAATGTGCTCATATTGATGGTACGTCTCCTGCTAGGCCTTTACTTTACCAGTTCATGACGCCGGTACTGACAATATTAAACAATTTTTTTCTTTGATTGAACATCTGCTAATAACGCTTCGATTTCAGTGTCAGAATAATTATTTATTTTGCTTTTTCTGGGCCATTATGACTAGATATATAGAGTGACAGCCTCCATATAAGGCAATTCATGGGCGTAGATTTACGCTAATCCCAAAATAACGTGGACCCGCATCATACGTGAATATGAAAAAATCTACCTTTTCCACACGGTTTGATAAATCCGGCGTAAATTTTTCGTAACAGCTCCCTTCGGACATAAATGTACGCGTATAATTAGAAACGCTTCATGAACGAGGCCCAAACACAGAAGCTGATCATACAATACGCATTTTCAGAATGTGTCCACGAAAATGGTGGTAACAAATGTTGTGGTGAAGTAGTAGGCCTACTCCATGTACTTGTGCAGCTCTTTCATCTTCAGGGACAGTTGTTCATTTTTAAAGGACAGAGTCAAGGGCCAGGTTGAAGGATGGTTGTTAGGCAAGCGTTTGAATGAAAACACTGCAAGTCTACACAATCGAATGATGTACGGCTCGGGAGTGCATTCTGGCTCCTTTCAGGGTGGACCTTGTCAAAGGTGCCCTTACATACGTTTTTCATTTATTTAGCTTGCATGATTACCTTTGCTAAATACCCCACTTAACTGAAATGAGCCCCCATATAAATCACAATATTATGGAGAATTTGCATCGTCCAAGTAAAGTCCTTTCTTTGGTCTATTTTTTTCATTACAAGTGAATGCATAAATAATAATAATAATAATAATAATAATAATAATAAAATCTATTACTCATTACTGACAAAACATTGTCACAATGGCCAGAATGCCAGGAAGACTGCATTCATTTGCGAGGCAACGCAATAAGTCTTACTGCTCCGGCTTCTGACAGGTCCACCCACCCAACCTTCTCATGCATACAGGGCTGTATGCGCACGATGCCATTATGGCCAGAGCCATCAACAGTGCAACAAAGTAAATGATGTGCGTTGTTCCGTAATGGTGTTGCCCCCCCCGGAATGCGCAGACAGAATTGTTGCCCAGTTTACACGCTGATGATGCAATACATTATCTAAGCAAATCAGTGTCAGACGCCATTACCAATCCTGCAGGGGCTTTATGGCTCTCTGCCCTGAGTCTGGTAGGAAGGACCAAAATCCAAATGTCACCCAAAACAGAAAGATAATGACTGCAATGAAAGACTGATGCTAAATAAAAACCGATTAGGGTAATGGTTGGATTGGCACTGTCAAGTGTGAAAGAGCTGGTTTATGGCATCCTGAAAGGGAGGTAAAAAAACAAAAAAACAAGCGCTTTAGAAACAAATGTGACTGGTAAATTGCCTAAAACCTTTGCTGAGTGCCTTTTCAACATGTGTTTGTCAGCACTACATACCGATTTTGAACATTTTGATGAAAAATGTCGGGGGGAGGGGGGGGAAACGTCATATTTTGACTGGAGGAAAGATAGTAAAAGGACACAGATTGTCTGTGAAATAAAGCGATGAGGGCATGAGCTTCTGGGAGTATCCCCGGTTAAGCCCTACGTCAGAATGCAGAATGCATCCGCTCCTCTTTGGAAAGACATGACCGCCAAATGCTTTAAATGTTAATGGGAATAGCTTACTGAAAATCGTTTAATAAAAAGAGGCCTTCGATCGTGTAGGCCATTGGCTGAGGGCTTTGCTCGCTTTCTGTATCCTGAGGTCAGAGTTTTCCGATTTTGCCCTTTGACCTTGTTCACATAGTTCTCTGTTAATATGTGAAACGATTGGAGGCTGTTTTTAAGAATCCTTCCCAAAATCCCCAGGAAATCCAATGTGGGGTTTTATGTGAGAATGATTTCCCCCTTCATGAAGATGTATTGTTCTGTCAAACCTGATGCTAGTACTGTGGGGGGATAGCAGGTGCCTTATTAAACTATAGGGCCATCATTTATTTATGGATGATTGTATTAAGGCTATATTAATATTGCCTAGGGCGGAGAGGAATTATGAGTTAATATAATTTTTTTCCCTTTTCTCCCCCCCCATCTCCCCATATCAAAAGGTTAAATCTTTTATGAAATCAAGGTTTTTATTTTGCTCTTTGTCCATTTCTGCTTCTTGGCCCTTATTGAATATAAGGGCCCCATGGAATGTGACAAAGAAGCCATGAACCTGGGGATGTCCGCATAACTGTGGAGGCCCAGAAATTGGAATAACAGGATTCTATTTTCATCTTCTAGATGATAGAATCTTTTCCCCAGAGGTGAAAGTTAAACAAAATGTCTTTTCTTTTTGTTCTCTATCACTTGATGAAAAATATATGCTGGATCAGATATGTATGCACGGTCATTATGTGGTTCTTTTCTGACCCTAAAGGCTTTTTCCATTAGCCATGGCCACAGAATAATTTACCCTGTGCTCATCCATCACCTGTCACACTCACTAACTTTGAATAAGATGCGGCGGTATTCAAGTCTCTGAAAACAGCAAGAAAGGGTTTTGAGATTACATAAAGGTTTAAGTTGGTAACAGTGCAATCACTGTCTTTGAAGGAGGTGAGAGATAATGTGTTTTGATATCTAAAAACAATAGAATCCAGGTCAGGTTTCTTCTGCACCACTTAAGCGTAATATAATAATGTATAATATATAATCTTTCAAATCGTGTGGGTGGGTTGTCTTGAGCACTTTGGCTCCAAAGCTATTCCTGCACTCAGTTCTACCAGCTGTTTGGGTGCTGGGAGGGGTCAATTTCAAAGATTTGCTCTTTGATTGGAGAAGGAAAAAAAATCTAATCAACTTTTCCATCTCAATCTTCAATTGCAGACACACCAGCTTGAAACATTAAATCTGGAGACTTGATAAATGTGCCCCACCGATTAGCTTTGCTGTCCTGGGGTTACTGGACTTAGAAATGTGGACAAGCAATCTTGTGGCATTGATCAGTCTTCCTCCTCCTGCCCCCTGAGATTAATTTTGATCCTCATTGTTAATGCTCAGTTTACACACTTGCCGCTGTGATCGCCTCTAAAATTTTATTGCTGAGAAAAGAATAAAAGTGGTTGTAGAAGCAGGATGGAGTGGGGTTCTTTTTAATGAGCTCCGGTGTAGTGTCATGGCAACGCCTGTCCTTCCTGTGGGATGGGCCACTTCCTCGGAGAACTGTGAGCTGGTAGCAGTTGCTCGCTTTGTTTCCCAGGCCTCGTGGCATGTGAGTCCCTCTGAAGGCCTTCCTCCCTGTGTCTTTAGGGACTGAATGGGAGGTCTAGACCTAGCTGGAGGGTCAACTTTGATCTGGCTCACCGCGCCTCCAAAGCCCTCTCCCTCTCTCTAACCTTGGTAATTGGTGAGTAGCATGGATGTCATTTCTCTGTCGGTTTGATCTACAGGTTATTGGCGCAAGACTTGCTCAAGGTGCTGGGTGGATGCTACTGTGACAGTCATAGCATGCTTAACTAACCCTATAATCTCTGCCCAGCATGTAACACAGACTTCATATTTTGCTGAAAGACGCCATTTAAATGAAGTTATTTTGGTCCTGGATTTTCTGAGACGCCATGGTGATGTGGAATTGGAGCTGTTGCATAGGGTTTGGTCTGTGTTAAAGACATGTGGGTGGAATGGCAGGCTGTGATTCAATGGTGCCTGCACTCCCCTCAGGGTGCAGTGTAATGAAGTCCACAGATGGAGAGCAAGTGTGCGACAAACTCTGGTGTCGCCCTCAATGTGCAAGGTTCCTGTGCAACAGAACACTAACAACCGAGATCACCCTGCCCAGCAACGCTCCCAGTATTTTAAACGGAGTCTTTAAATGCATCGCTTGCATCACCTGTAGTTAACCCACCATTTGGTGAAAACATATGACCGGGAAACGCATGAGCCGAAGCACACAGTACCTGGTGCTCCTTCGAGGCTGATGGAAGTTGTGCTTCAAGATGGATGGTGATAAGGGATTGTCGGCTTTGAATTAACGCGTCTAATTTGTCAAACCTGGATTGGCTGGAGCCGAGGGGGATTAAAACACTCTTTTGTTCCTGTAGAGTGCAGCTGTAGAGTGGTTATTAATAGGACACTTTCATGTTGTAAAAGATGAAGGGATATGTCTCAAGGCTTTTTTCCCCCCTCTTGCGTACCTCATGATTTTGCCTGGCTTTTTCTTTTTTATAAAAAAAGTGTGCAGAAAAGCAGCGGATCGTCTTGTTAAATAACACAAGTCCGATCTAATTACTTTTCCCCGCAGCCAAGGAAGTGCTTCTCATTGATTTGTCACAGGAAGCATGAGCGGTAACATATGAAATGCATACAAAGGGTTATAAGCTATTATTACTGAAAATAGCTGCACATGTTTTGTGATGGCATGGCTCTGCATGGGGATCTGTCAGGGCTAGTGTTTCAATAACTCTGAAAGAAGTTGGACAGCAGAGTATCTGTGCATCTAGGTCACAGAGCTGTCCATCTCTATTCATGTGCAGTAACGGCTTTCTTTATGCAGGTGGACTTGAGAGTCCTCCTCCATCTGCCTCGGGGGAGGGAGGACAGAGGACACCTATGCCATTTTGTTCCAACCCTCATCCACCCTAAACACTCAAAATGCAAATGCAAGCACGTTCCCTGTTAATGAGCTAGTCACCAGCACCACTTCCCCCGTGCGTTTGTTTGTGTCATAAACAATATTTACGGCAGCTTTGGAAATCATGTAATGGAAAGCAAATTGCCTCTATAAGTGATTTGTCAGCAAGCGGAATTTCTTATTACATTTTATTAAGATACAGCTGCTTTGTGAGTTAACGGTGACACAAAAAATGAACCTCGTGAGAGAAAGTGATCTGCGGAAGCTTTCAATAAATCAAAACATATTAGCACTGTCATCGTTAGCCCCCGCTCTGCTAATTAGCGTGTTTTGTTTCACGTCATCAGCACTTTCCTCCTCCGGTGCAGTAGGTATTGATCCCTCTCTCAGAGAGGTTGGTGCAAGTGTGAGCAATTTATGGTAACATAAAACTGGTGTCGCTCTCAGCAAAGCCCTGCTTAGTAAAATATGCTGACGTGCCTCTCATAACCAAATGCATTAAAAAAAATTGGGGCGTGACTGGAAAAGTGGGCCTTGAAGCAAGGGTGGTTTAAAAAAAAAATACAAAAATAAAAAAAAAATTCCCAGTAAGACTGCATCTCTCTCCCTTTCTCTCGCTCCCTCTTATTTTCCTGCTGTCTCTGTGTTTGTGTTTGTTTTGCAGGTGCCTCTCAGAGACCAGCTGAGGATGAGTGATGAGGCTCCAGCAGGGCAGACAGGAAGCCCTTCCTCTTCTCCCACAGGCTGCTGTGGGAAGGCGCTCAGGGCCACTCCTCATTAAGAGCAGAGTAATCTTCTTGGTTCGGCGGGATAATGAGCCACCATCAGGACGTTATGCGATGCGGTAGTATCGTAGGGGGGGGGGGGGCTGGCATGTTACGGGCGCTAGCTGCTCATGGCATTAATGGCACTTGGCTCTCTCCCTTGCTGTACAAAATTCTCAACCCCCCCACATCTCCTACATTTGCCGTTCTGCTTGTTATCTTGTGTCTCTCTCAGGGATCAGCCTTGCCCCCCCCCCCCCCCCCCCCCCCCCCTGCCCGCGTTCACCCTCGGTAGACATGATGTCTAGAGGAAACAACTGATCTGGAAGAAAGGGAGAGGGGAGCGAGGCATGTGTTTGCTGCCATGAATAAGTGAGCACCTACTTAGACCCGTGTCCACAGGCAGGCACAATAGAATTGCATTAAGCTGACTTTCTCTGTTCAGCGCCGGGACTCGGTTCCTTGTTTGTCAACCACCCCCCTTTCCTTTTCCCTCTCTTGCCAAGCTCTACCTCACTGTCCAGGGTTGGAGAAGGTGCTTTCGTAAGTAGCTGCGGGCAAAGCATACCCCCTCTAATTATTTAATCTCCCCGAGGCAACTGAGTTTACTTAATTCATCACCCCCTGAATGATATATTTATCGCTGGGACACTGTTGAATTCAACCCATCCCAAAAACACAAAGCCTCGATAGTTAATTAACGCTATAAACTTCCGTCTGTCCTGCCCGGCTCTGACCTGTGGGCTGAGGCGAGCACTCTCCCTGAGCTGAATGAATGATTGGTCCTACAGCTGTGTGTCACGTCCAGGTTGGTATTTTGAGGCCCTCCCAAGGGGAGGCTAGGACAAACACGCAGGACCTTTACCTCAGAGTTTCGGCTCAGCTGCGTCTCATTGGACGCGACCTCAAACGGCTTCTGGAAACGCATAATGATGGAAACTGAGAGGGCACAGGAACCGACACACAGAAACTGGTTTACTGTCCCACTAAAATGCACTTTCTTTAGCTCAGTCCTCTACCGTACCTACGCCTCTCCTCTACTGTTAATGACAGGCCACGGAATGTGTGGCTCTCGAATTCCGGGAATTAATATGCAAAGACATCTTCCCCCCTCTGTGATCTCTTGCTCAGATGAGTCAATGAATTATTTAGAAATTATTGGGAAGCTGTCAAATAATGGACTGATGTAATACAGTGTTCACAGTGCATATTAATGAAAACATTTTGTCGGAAGGCAAGCAAACACTTAAATGGTTTTTATATAATTTTATGTTTTAGATTTTTTTAAATTGCATTTCTTTTGTATTTGCTGTCCAGTACTGTCAGGTATTTTGATGTTTGTATTTGTATTCAGTGTGATTTAGTATGATTGTTTTGTGTTGATTTAAAATGCGTTTTATTGTAATACCACACAAAATCAAAACCGTAATCTTTCACTTTGAAATGATGCTTAGTGTTCTATTAAGAGCAGTCTCCTACTAGAATATTAATTTGGTGCTCTGGTGCTAAGGCATGAATGATAACTTCAGGATAAAGGGAAAGACAATTAGCAGAAAGCTTAATCTAAATTTATATATATATATATATATATATATATATATATATATATATATATATATATATATATATATATATATATACTGAATTCTAATTTGTGATACTTGTATTCAGATTTGAAGTCCCCTTTGCTACCTATGTGGCTTTTGGATACTGAAATTTTCATGTATTTTTGATTGGTAAAAAAATTTAATAATATTTGACTCCACACTTGATTGCAACTTGACATCCCACAGTCAATTTGCGGTTTCATTTTCAGAGGCTGGAGTGAGAATCATGAATCATAGTTCAAGTGATACTGCAGTGTAAGCTTGCAGTTTGTTAGGCCGTCGGCGACTCATGGTTTTTGATCTTCTGGAATCTCATTGTAACAGATAATAAATCGACATGCGGACATTTCCGAACCTTTCGCCTTCCCGCCACCCTCCAACTCTTCATCTCTGAGATTTAAGCCACAAACAAACCAACTTTGGCCTCTGCAGCCCGATTTGGCTGTGGAGTGAGCTTTAAGTGACCTTGGCTTTCTTTCCCCCTTCCCTGGTCTCTGCAGCCACGAGGGAAATTTAATCACCTCACACTTTCTTCTCCCAGTCAAGTTTGTCCTGACGTTATTGGGAAGGACATAGGAGATGTTTCACGTGCCAGCTCTTCTGCGCACAGATATTACGTGTATATAGTATATACACTGGGGGAAATAAGTATTTGACGCGTCAATAATTTTTTAATTAAACATATTTCCAATGCAGCTATTCACATGGAATGTTGACCAGACATTGGTATTAACGCAATAAAACTACATTGTAACATTCCAATCCTAAGTAATGCGCAATAAAGTGGAACGACACAGGAAAAACAGTATTGAACACGTTAAATGAAATGTATTTAATACTTGGTGGAAAAGCCATATTTGTTATATTTGGTCGCATATCTTTTGCATGCCATGACTTCCTGATGTCTGTGACCCAACAACATCAAAAGACTCTTGATATCTTATTTTCTGGTACTCTTACAAGCGATACTATAACATCTCTACATTTGAATGGATCACTATTGGAATTGGGGGGTGGCACTAGATTTAGCTGTAAATTATGCTGGAACACATGGAATACATGGTTGGTAAAATAGATATGGATGGATCACTTTAAGGGTTCTTTCTTCTGACAAATTTTCCTATTGAAATCTATGGAAAAATAAGTCGGGAGAAGAAACCTTTCAAGTTATCCATCCATATCTACAGGTGCAGCTCAAAAAATTAGAATATCATGAAAAAGTTCAATATTTATTGTCACTCATTTCAGAAAGTGAAACTCATATATTATATAGATTCATTACACATAGAGTGAAATATTTCAAGCCTTTATTTCCTGTAATTTTGATGATTATGGCTTACAGCTAATGAAAACCTAAATTCAGTGTCTCAGAAAATTAGAATATTGTGAAAAAGTTAAATATTGGAAACTCATGGTGTCACACTCTAATCAGCTAATTAACTCAAAACACCTGCAAAGGTTTCCTGAGCCTTTAAATGGTCTCTCAGTCTGGTTCAGTAGGCTACACAATCATGGGGAAGACTGCTGACTTGACAGATGTCCAGAAGACAGTCATTGACACCCTCCACAAGGAGGGTAAGCCACAAAAGGTCATTGCTAAAGAAGCTGGTTGTTCACAGAGTGCTGTATCCAAGCATATTCATAGAAAGTTGAGTGGAAGGAAAAAGTGTGGTAGGAAAAGGTGCACAAGCAACAGGGATAACCGCAGCCTTGAGAAGATTGTCAAGCAAAATCCATTCAAGAATTTGGGGGAGCTTCACAAGGAGTGGACTGAGGCTGGAGTCAGTGCATCAAGAGCCACCACGCACAGACGAATCCAGAACATGGGTTACAAATGTCGCATTCCTCGTGTCAACCCACTCCTGAACCAGAGACAACGTCAGAAGCGTCTTACCTGGGCTAAGGAGAAAAATAACTGGACTGTTGCAGATTCTGGACTGTTGCAAGTACTCTTTTCAGATTAAAGTAAATTTTGCATTTCATTTGGAAATCAAGGTCCCAGAGTCTGGAGGAAGAGTGGAGAGGCACATAATCCTCGTTGCTTGAAGTCCAGTGTGAAGTTTCCACAGTCAGTGATGATTTGCGGTGCCATGTCCACTGTGTTTTCTGAAGTCCACAGTCAACGCAGCCATCTACCAGGAAATTTTAGAGCACTTCATTCTTCCTTCTGCTGACAAGCTTTATGGAGATGCTGATTTCATTTTCCAGCAGGACTTGGCACCTGCCCACACTGCCAAAAGTACCAAAAGCTGGTTCAATGACCATGGTATTACTGTACTTGATCGGCCAGCAAACTCGCCTGACCTGAACCCCATAGAGAATCTATGAGGTATTGTCAAGAGGAAGATGAGAGACACCAGACCCAACAATGCAGACGACCTGAAGGCTGCTATCAAAGCAACCTGGGCTTCCATTACACCTCAGCAGTGCCACAGGCTGATCGCCTCCATGTCACGCCGCATTGATGCAGTAATTCATGCAAAAGGAGCCCCAACCAAGTATTGAGTGCATATAAATGAACATACTTTTCAGAAGGCTGACATTTCTGTTTAAAATATCCTTTTTTATTGATCTATGTGATATTCTAATTTTCTGAGGCACTAAATTTGGGTTTTCATTAGCTGTAAGCCATAATCATCAAAATTACAAGAAATAAAGGCTTGAAATAGTTCACTCTATGTGTAATGAATCTATATAATATATGAGTTTCACTTTCTGACATGAGTGACAAAAAATATTGAACTTTTTCACAATATTCAAATTTTTTGAGTTGCACCTGTACTGTATTTCTGATGGTTTACGGCTTGTTTGATACATCAGACCCTTGATGACCTACAACCATTTAGCCAACCATGTGTTCCATACTGTTCCAGTGTAATTTACAGCTAAATCTAGTCCCACCCCCCAATTCCCATAGAGATCCATTCAAATGCAGAGACGTTATAGTATCGCTGGTAAGAGTACCAGAAAATAACATATCAAGAGTCTTTTGATGTTGTTGGGTCACAGACATCAAGAAGTCATGGCATACAAAAGATATGCAACCAAATATTAGAAATATGGCTTTTCCACCAAGTATTAAACACATTTAATTTAGCGTGTTCAATCCTTTTTTCCTGTGTCATTCCACTTTATTTCGCATAACTTTTTTTAAGGATTGGAATGTTACAATTTCTTTAGCTGTGTAGTTTTATTGAGTTAATATTAAATGTCTGGTCAAAATTGTGAATAGATGCATTGGAAATATGTTTAATTAAAAAATTGTTGACGCATCAAATACTTATTTCCGCCACTGTATACACTCAGGTCCTTCCTTCAGTATGGATTGGATGAAGATGATCAAACAAAACAATACTCTTGAGGCTATCAGCTGAATGTTACAGGTGCACACCATTTCGATACAGTCCTGTATGTTTTAAAGATCTTACAAATGTATCCACTTTAGTAATAAAGGACCCCTTGGGCATTCCTACTTCCAGCATCATTATTCAATACTCAAAGGCTGGGTCTCAGTTATATATGAAGGGGCTGTCAGGACAGCCTTCCTCAGGGCATACAAAGGTTGGGCCTTCAAAACATAAATAAACCCACACAAAATAATACTGCCGTTCGCTCTTCAATAATTCATAGTGTTTGTGGATGTAATACACCTCAGTCTTGGTCAGGCGGTCACATTGAAAGGGACAGGCTAATGCCTTTATGTTATCTGTCTCTGGTTTTCTCTCTTTCTCACCCTCTCTTTCTCTGTGAGAATGACGCCAGTGTTAAAATAAGACTGAAGGGAATGGCGAAGTGGAGGACGAGCACAGGTTTACCATTGTGCTACAGTGGGGCCTGGCAATAAGGGCCAGTCTTGAAGCGCTGTGCGGTTAAATCTGAGTCTGTTGATATATGGTTAAGAACAAATTGATAGCGTTTTTTTGTATTTTTTGTTTGCTTCTATGCAACAGTCTCTGATCCCTTAGAAACACACCAGGGAGTAGACACAATGCTCTCTATACATACTGTAGTGCAGGCTCGAATATACAACTACCTTCTCAACTGCTGATCGTTTCGGCCAAAAGTCTGGCCTTTTTACCTATGTGAATTAATAGCTGCGTTCCCAAACAAGGGTTTGCGTTTGTGTGTTTAGCATGGTATGATGGCCTACAGTCTTCTGCTATCTTTGTGCAGCACAGGAAAGGTACTTAATTTTCAGTGACACATGGAGATGAATTTTTAATGCAGTGCCTCAGCCCTACAAGGTATTTATTAAAATGAGGCAGGCAGTTTAGGGAGCGTAATAAACAACCTGCATCCTTTGCACGGAGGCCTTTGCATTATCTAACGTGTCAGCTGCCATTTGCTTTTCTGTTCTCTCTCTATCTGCGACGCTATAAAGCGCCATATGGTTATGTCTCAGAGTGAAATAACAAGGACTAACAGCTTGGACCCAAGCCCGAGCTTGCTCTACGTGAGCCCCCTTGCATGGGTAGAGAAGCCTTGAAAGAGCTCAGGTTGCACCTCCATCCATCTTTTCCATTTGCGTGTATTTCTCACCCACTGGAGATTAAGGCGTAATGATCCCGTTTGTCACCCAGCTGGTTTCTGTAATGAGCGACAAGCCTGTTGAGCGTCGAAGCCTTTAAGCACGGAGAGGCGAACAACATGCGCCTTCCCTGAAATTTCATCCACCTTTATGATATAAAACGTGTCGTTTTAGCGCATCCCCTTTTAGCCTACTCACATGCGCAGATAACAGGCGCTCTTCTCAGTCCTGCAGCAAGGGTAGCGCGACGCGCGCTTCCGCGGTGGCCTGTCGCGCCTTTATGGAGTATCGTTTTCGTTAGGGGGCCCCCCGTTGTTGACGCTGAACTTCTGTCCCTTTTTGATGTGGGGGAAAAAGATAAATCGGTGTTTTGAGAGAGGCACGAGAGATGGTAATGTATTCATCAGTCCGATGATGAGTGCTGCTGTCGCGCGGAACTGACACCCAATCCGAAACGCGCTGCCCCCGCTGAAAGAGACGGAGCGTCTCCGGGCTCCCATTCTAGTGCTCATTACTCTTTCATTCTGCACAGCTTGTTGGCTTGTAGATAATTTATTACCGTGCTATTACTGAAGTTTGCCAGGGATGGAGACAAGCGCGATAAAAAAAAAGCCCAGAGAATAAAAAGTTTAGGAATATTTAGAAATGTGTTCTCTTGACACATAGAGGAATAGGGTTTTGCTGTGACTTCTATTCAGAGAAATACAGAGCGTTGAGACAGTGACTTGACGGCTGATACTAGGCTTGTCCACACCTGCTGGTTAGTTGAGTGGGTATTGCAGACTGCTCTCAGGCATGCTGTAAATGTGTGCAATTAATTAACCACCCCCTATGTGACCTGGGAGGGACTCATTGTAATTAGTGCATGACTGAATGCTTGACTGTGAGCCTTTCACAGTGCTCTATGGGTAAAATATAGCCTTGTAAAATATTTGCCTTCCTATTTTCTACACGTTATTTGGTATCATTATAAAATTCAGTGCTTGTTTCTCATTCCTAGTGCAATTAAATTAAATACCCAACAAATATTTGCTATCCCGTTTGCACCCTACATTTCAATAGTGGAATTCCATTTCCGTTACTTTGGACCTGGGATCTCCATAACTTGAATGCCCAATTCTTCCAGCCTATGAGTCAAACTCATGTACCGTGACACATGGTAAATGATAACATGGTAACAGATACATTTACAGTGGTGTATGTTAAAAAAGTAAACGGCCATGAAGAATAATTATTGTATCTAGCTACATTATACATGTATTCTTTGAATTAAACAATAGTCCTCTCCAAAATACAGGAATATAACAAAGCATGATTTACTTGCTTGCTTTCAAACTGTCAAAGAGCAACAGAAAAAAATAGTTAGCTACATTTACCAGCAAGAGGAAGTCACTGGCCTTTACATGAAAGTTGCATGTAGCATGTACCGTGTAATTTAGGTCCAATTGCCAGCCTGCCTAGTTCGTATGACTGAAGGTCCATAAAGTCTGTGTTGTGTCATGGTTGAGTGTAAGTTATATTATCTTTAATTTGGAAAAGCTGTACTCATTGCTGCAAATGTATTGCTGCGCACCCAAAGGTTTCATTGCCATGTCCCCATGGTTTTCAAGGGATCAAGGCCTTCTTCAATTTTCCCGGCATCAGCCTTATCTTACAGCCACAGCACCTGCCTGTACATTCGGCTCGCTGTAGCTTAGCGGTGATGCTGCCCCTTCAATTTTACACCCTCGGCGGTTGCTTAGGGTCGACTACAAGGTGGATCACCCCACTGCTCCGTAACGTTGTCTTCCGGACATCTCTCTGAAAAGCACCTCAGTGCCTCCCAGGAATCAGTTTTACCAGGTTGGGCTGTCTGGTCACGTTATACTCAACCTCACACTATTCAGATGTTGAGACTCTCTGCTGCTACACAGGGCAGGTGCAATATCTTTAAATAATGCAGTTATTGTATTCTGGTCAGCGTGGCAGTTTTACTTTTAATCGATATCTCTTTAAATGTTGAAGTACTATCATTTATCACAGAGACACTGAAGACAAGCATGGCTTATTTTATGATTACTGTCAAAAAAAACTATGTGTTTAATAATGAAAACTTGAAGATTATAAATGAATGCCTCCTCAGTACAGACTGCTGGCCCTCTGCTTGATGTCTACACTAGTGAAGTGAACATGAAACAGAGGTGCAATAAAATATGTAAACAGTGTTAATGAGGCACATATTTAGTAGCATGTCCATAAGCAGGCAAGTGGCGCAGAGACAGCAGGAAGAGAAACAGAAATGAAAGAGGGAGGAAGAGCAAATGGCCTATTGAATGGACAGACCATATGTTTGGTCAAAATAAATAGTTTCTCTGTCATTTCTCCATCTTAAACCTTGGACCCCTGTTAGGGGATTGACCCCCTTGCAATATGTTTCTCTGGAGGGAATTGTGTGTGTGTGTGTGTTTGTGTTTGTGGTATGACCAAGCAGGGTGGAGGGGAATGACTGGAAAAATATAATTCTAATTCAAACTCAACTACAGGCTCATGAAGCCACAATAAATTGGAACATCTCATGTTGACAGCTGCTGCTGTGCTTTCAGCTTGATATAAAAAATTAAATCAATCAATCTATCAATAAAAAAATCTAACAAACAAAAAGCAGATACAAAATGACAACATAGATGAGGTAAACTTGAGATATGATCTTCAATTCAAAAAGATATATTGAGGTATGTTGGTTTGTGAGCAGAGATGTGCTGATTATAATAGTATGAATACAATTAAACAGTAAGGCATTGTATCGATGACTAAATAGAGGTGAAATGGAACAAAACAATTGTTGGCATAAATCTTCTGAATTCATAAAAAAACACCACTATGTTCTTATTTCATAAGATGAGGTTGAACGATTCTAACATCTCAATTGCTTTCATCGATAAATGTGTATGTTGGCAATCGGCATGCCTAAAGCTAAAACATCGCCACAGGTGATTTATAGAAGTTTATACCAAGTTAATTATAGAAACTGCCAATCAGTGCCTCTTTTTCAATAAGGCTATTAACGTGTTCCTTATTCCTGTGGCAACAATATGCAAAGTAACTGCTATTCCATGGAAATGCATTAAAAATAAGGAGAGGTTAGAAACAGCAGTCCATATCAACATTTTGACAAACTTTGCAGTCTTGAGATATACGTATTTACCGTTTAAAAATGTATAGAACTATTTTCAGTCGCCGTACAGCCATACGTTTGTAAACTTCCGCTTAAAATTTTGGGAGGTTTTGGCTGAGTTTGAATTCTACCATAGAAGACAATTAGAAGTATTTACCATTTCTGGCTGCGGATGTATATCTAAACCTTCGTTTGTGTCTATACAAATCAATGGATTTAATAAAATGATTTAAAAAAACTCGATACGAAGCATACTTTGCGACGATTTTTGTATCAGAACATCAATGGACACCAGTGACCACTCGTGAGTTTGAAAACGAGAGTTTATGGTGTTTTTTGAAGGATTTTCTATTATACATGTCCAGATCCATTAAACAATATAGCTCAAGACTGCAAAGTTTGTCAAAATGTTGACATGGACCATTGTATATGATCGTAAATAACCTTTTAACATGGCTTAACATGCTAAATACCAAACTTCTCCTTTAAAGAAGATTCCAATGTCTACACACTCTATAATTCTATCATATTGGGGCTTATAGCCTGCCTTTGTAGAAACAGAAATATGTAGTAATGAGATCTTTGGACATGTGATGTAATCACAGTTTTTTTCTTAAATGAAAATAACTGCTGCTGCTTTCAGAATGAATCAAAAAAGTTTAAATGGCCAGATACACTGCCTGGCCAAAAAAAAAGTTTCCATTGCACCCATCATGCATAGTGCCCACTATGCCTCTGGAGGCAGTGTTATGATCTGAGGTTGCTTCAATTGGTCAGGTCTAGGCTCAGCAATGTTATGCAGCAATACAATGAAGTCAGCTGAGTACCTGAATGTACTGAATTACCAGGTTATCCCATCAATGGGCATATTCCAGAACAACAATGCCAAGATTCATCGGGCTCAAATTGTGAAAGAGTGGTTCAGGGAGCATGAGGAATCATTTTGACACATGAATTGGCCACCAGAGTCCTGACCTTAACCCCATTGAAAGTCTTTGGGATGTGCTGGAGAAGACTTTACGGAGTGGTTCGACTCTCCCGTCGTCAATACAAGATCTCGGGCAAAAATGAATGCAACTCTGGGCGGAAATAATTGTTGTGACCTTGCATAAGGTTGTCGAAACAATGCCACGACAAATGTGTGCTGTAATCAAAGCTAAAGGTGGTCCAAGGAAATTAGAGTGTGCAACTTTTTTTTTGGCCAGGCAGTGTAGTAAGACATTGTAATAACCCAAACTTGAGCAAACATTGGTGTGGACATTTCTTCTACATATTTTAGTGATTGTAAGGCTTTTGTTTTGCTTTGAGTTGTATATTGTTTTGCTTTGAGTGAGTACATATATTTGAGCTATATTTGTATCAGATTTGGAAAAGTTGAACTGACAGCATTATGGGAATTTACCACATTCCTCTACATGGCAGAAATGCCGGTGTAAATCTAACACTATTGGTGTACATTTAACATCCTAGGGTGTTAAATGTACAACACCATTTTTGCTGTGTACTCACGTACACAGGGTTTGGCTATATCAGACAAATCATGCATGTCTGATGGAGCTATACACCGTCTCCAACCACTGCCCTGCATCACAATTTAGGGAACATTACGTATGTCCTCGGCAAAGCTGATGGATCCACCGCCCAATTTCCATGAAATCCTGTCTAACAAGCATTTAGAGAGAGAGTGGAGATTCACCACGTTTATGCATTGATCTAATGACACTCAAAGTTAATTGGATTTTCAGCCATTGGCAAACATAGGGCGAGTGCCTATTTTAGAAATCCATGGCTTTTTCCTCAGCTTTATGTGTGGCAGGGGACCCCGACTGTGTCTTCCTTATTGTTTATTCAATATCCCTATATATTCTATGTTGGGAGAATGTTCTTGTATTGTGTCGAATGCTTTTCTACGATGCTTTTTAGAGAAATCAATAAAAAAAAATGCACTCAAAAACAGTCCCACTTTACTTATAAAAATTCTACCTAACCGTAACATATTTGTTTGGATTTTCAGGGTTTTAAAGTTTTTGGGATCGGTGTTACATGGAATCCTCTGTCTTTATATCCTAGAAATGGGAGTTTTTTGTACTTTTTAAAAAGGCTCTGAAAAAGCTTGGGGTATGGAAATTTTGCTACATGATCTGGTGAATTGTACAGGCTGCAGATTTCCTTTACTCTTGAGTTAATCTGTGGTTTCCATGCATTTGCTGTGGCTTACATATTGATCTCAGTGTCAAGTGTTTGCAACATTGTATCTCCAATGGAATGAAAAGCTTGACATTGAATTATTATGTTTCTGAATTATTGTGTGCTTTTCTGAGGGGATAAAACAAAAATGAGTTTCAATTTGGGACACAATCTTAGGCATCAGGTATTTCTTCCAGTGGCTTGTGTTTTGTATACTTTACTTTATCTAAGAAAACAGATGTTTGCATTTGTCAATTTGTGTTGTAGATATAAATGTGTTTTTACTACATGTCATAAAAGCCATAACTCACGTGAATCCTAATCTAATTTTTTGGAATACGCACACGCACACACGCACACGCACACACATGCGCACACACACAGCACACAGCAGATTACAAGGAAACCAATCTTTCAAACATTAAAAATTTATCAATGAAAACTGATAAGGGTGCAAACCTGAGGTCTGGATCTAACACAACACTGAAGATGAAAAACAAACAACAATGTTACTTACACCACACAGGCTTTACCGTGAACATAAAAGCCAATGAGAAATTGATGAACGAGACATAAAATATTGTTCTATGGAGGGTGAGCGGAAGATTCATTGACTGGAACTGGTGCTGTAGTTAAATTGCTGCCATTTATTTATTAAAATAAACGATGTTTCATATATAAGAAAAATATTATAAAGCCATGCCTTTAAATGTACTCTGACACAAAGACGCAAACGGAATGTTAATAGAGGTGAGATAAGCAATCAGTAAACTATTCGGAGTACAGTAATATACAGTATTTCTGTTGCTCCTTTTTCTGAATAACAACACATTCTTATTTAATTTTGAACAAATAAAATGCTAATATTTACACTGTTTTGATTCATCTATTGTCCTTATACTTATCGCACGTAATATACAATAACTTTTACAATAAGTCAAGGAATAACAATAACTTTTTGCTTTTTACAATAAGGGCTCTCAAATGTGAAACACATTCCGAGCAGATTTTAAAAAATGATGTGCGGGAAACCATAAACATATTTTGATGGTGGATAAAAAAACAAATATATTATCTCAGTCGAATCCAGGTGCCTCAGGCCTGGACTTTGTGCTGCTGGAGAGGAAAGGGGGAGTCTGAGTTCAAAAGGATAAACACTTTTTAGTCTGTCAGCAAAACCAATATGTCACTGTAAGTGTTCTTGAGTGACACTGATGGTATAATTGGTAAATGTAGCAGATACGTTGCAGGAGACATAAAGCTTCTAAATCTTATGTGGTGAAAGGGCTGCTTTCCTTTACAGGCCTCTGGTCTCAGACAGGAAGACAGTCAGGGGCTTTCTCCTTTTCCCATTCTCTCCATCTCTCTCTTCCTCTCTCCCACTTTTCATCCACTTTCCCCCTCATAAAGAAAGTTTGGTTTAAGTGACCTCTTAATAATTCAAGGAGCTAAATAACCCAGGAGCATGTGCTAAATTAGCTCTGCGGCATCTCCCCTGTAGAGCACTGACTCTCACCCTCTCAAAAATATATCTAGGCAGGCCCGCAGGCCCGCAAAAAGGCCATTTCCCTTTGATTTATGGACTCTATGCAAGATTTATAAGCGTTATTCACCGCGTCCCATATTACACATCAAATAATGAACATTGCATTTCCCTTCTCAGTCAGGCTTCCCCATTAAGAAACTACTGTGCTGTGTGAAATAATTGAATGTGCCGTGTGACAGGACAGGAGTGAAGTTGGGCTTTTATTGCCTCCGTTTGATTGATTCACTTGAAGTGGTTTTATGGCTGAGTAAAATTAGATCTAAGACAACAATTATATTTGATTTGGGAGAATCCTGTCAGCACTGAAAGTGTCATGTCTGTCCATCGCGTTTGCATAGTCGACTCACACAGGCAAGCGCTGGGAAAGCATTATTGTCTGCCCCCTGTCACCTCTGAACAGCACAGAGTATTAACAATGATTTGTCTACCACAGAACAGGAATCGTTGTTACTGCCCTGAAAGGTAGAAGTAGAAGTTTCTGAAAGTCCTTTCCTATTTGATCTACTTTGTCCCATAGATAATATGTATATGTAGATGTGCGTGTGTGCTATAAGAGAGTACTTCTTGTATCCTTTACATTTATAGACCATATGCACAACCGAGAGGCATATATTTTCAGTATTGTGCGAGTATGCAGGAAGTGTGAAGGAACAAAATATACTTCAGGATGTATACGCATACAGGATGTGTGTCCGTATGTAGCCTATGAGTGTATTCAGGACAGGTGTCATTGGAACCTGCTAGACAACCATCTTATGAAACCAACTTTACTGGAAAACCACACAACATTAGTATTCCAGGGAAGATTGGTATTTATTTTATGTCACTTTTGTTCAATCAAAATGAAAATCTGCAAGAATATGGTTGTCACTTTTGTTTTAGTGATATGGGCAGGCTTGAGAGCAGCTCCACGACTTGTGGATGGCCTTGTACACTTATAATAAAAAACTGATATGAAATATGCAGGTGAGATTTAATTAAGCCACGGATACTAATTAAAATCAACCTGCCTTATACCATCAGTGGTTTGATGAAAAACATATTACTTCTTACTGACTAATTCAATGTGGAATTGGGAATAGCATAAACCGGGAGCTGTCTAAACAACAGAAAATTGCAGGTTTCTTGCCTTAATTTGCATTTAGGGTTGAACATGGGCATTTTCTGTTGTTTACACAACTTCCAGTCTGTCCCAAACCCACACCTGAATACAGATAGATACATATATTATTGTTGATTGAGCAAGTACAGATTCTACACATCCCTCACATAAGTGAGTATGCAATGTGGCAGGTTGCCCTTAAAGCGCCTGTCCTCTGCGCCGATGCTGCAGATGAAATTCTGTTTTAGTCTGAGCAGCGTAATAAAAACTGATGAGTGAAAAAATATGACTGAAGATGTTCGCTGTTAGCCTATTTTTTCCAGACTCTTTTATATTATCGTTTTACCCGTGTAAAGTCTTTTTGAAATGCATTTTTAAAAAATGTGCGCCTTGAGCTACTGAAACAGGGTGTTACACTTCAGAATTAAGAGTTAAATGTGTGTCCCATATATAATTACATTTTAATGGTTTGTTGAGGTACGGTCAGTAACCCATAATTAGCCCATCTCAATAGCCCATCATTATTATTGTTTTCAGAAATGTTTGCCTAAGCAAGTTCAAAACTGAGACATAATTGTCATTTATGGGGAGAAATTAACTTTTTAAAAGTTCATTTTGGCTTGAGGATTTACCAAATGTATCCCAGGTAGACAGAATGCTGGGGAGTGAGGTGGCTAGGTCTGATACATAGAGGAGAAGGTCATCTGTGTAAACAGAGACCCTTTGTTTTATCCACCACTAAATAACATCTTGTGATTGCTTACTGCCATAGAAAAAAAGCAAGATGTTCAGTTTCCAAACAGCAACTGCGGCAAGGGGAATCCCAGTGTTGTTCTGCAATGTAAATGGCAGTAATTGGATCATGTATTATTTGTGGCAGCAGAGGATAGATACAGTAGCTTTATCCATAAAAATAAAAGTCAACCCAAACCCATATTTCCTAAGTGTTTAAAACAAATGGTCCCTTTCCACTCGCATGAACAAATTCTCTTAATCTAAGGAGCCGTGACACTATGCTGTATGGTTTCAGGAAGGTATATAAATGATATTTTAAAATGGGAAGAAATGCTGCTCCTTAATAAATGCCATTTGGAGCATGTAATCAGCTGTGCAGCTTTGGATTGATGCAAATAGTGAACCCACAATCTTCTTGCACTGCCCACAGATGGTACATCTTGGCCCAGTCAATAGACATTTTGTTGTGTAATAAGGTTGAATTCTGTCTTTTGCTTAATATGTTCCCCATAAACATCTGAGGATGGAGAAGAGCTCCTTATCAGATAACAACAAATTATTAAAAAGCCTAACAGTCTTCTCTGTATACCTTTTTTTAAAGGAAATATAAGTGGTGCTGGCATAATACTTTTCCAGGTGTAAGAAGGGACCGGGGAAAAAATAACTAATGCATGAAAAATTATGATGTACATAAGAAAGCATATTTAATCTCTACGACTTGGGTGTAAAACTCTCCAATCATCTGAAATTCTGTACTCAGGAAATAAGCTTTGCTGCTGTGTTGCAACTTTTATTCATGTCATAAGTTTGGGGCCACAGCATTACAATTAATTTACAATTTGTCTTTAGATTTGGTTTAATTTATTACGGTGATAAATGGATTCACTTTATTTTCAGTTCTAACAGTCAGTTGAGCCAAACTTAATTGAATAAAGTGACACAAATTTAAATAATGATGAAATATATTGAATAAGAATATGATGAAACGAATAAAAAAATTACTACAGGAATTGAATATAATGAAATGGCAGAAAGCAATACATTTCTTGACTAATCAGCATATATGATTATTTGATTACTTTATTTGATGGCTAAAAGTGGTTTAACGGCTTAGTTCAATCCATTGGTGAGGAGCTGAGAAAAGTCCATAATATGTATCACATACTTTGCTGGGAGATGCGCTGTTGTGGTTTAGACAACATATTTGCATGAGAGCAAACTGTGATAGTTTTATGGTGATTATAAAGGCCAAATAATGTGAGCCAACCCACATGGGAATATTGGATTATGGTTGGTGGTTGAAGATCAGGTGCTGTGGTCCTGGTGTAGTGGTTCTCTGTGCCAGAAACACGGAGGAAAATGTTTGGAGGTCCAGGTGCAACAGATAGGGAGTCTTTAAGTGTTCCACGAACACCACTGAAATGGACAATAATCCGTAGTGAGAGGGAGAATAATGAGAACACAAATAACCTCACGAAAAAGGCGAGGAACTCGATATGCGAGCAAAACAACTGAAATAAGCAGACACGCTTATCGAACTCCGTATGTGGAGCGAACGAACAAAGAAAATAAAACTATAAGATCCCTTTCACTGGGACCAGAGCAGTTAGAGCGCTCGTGGAAGAACAAAGGAAATAAGCGGACACGCTTATCTTACTCCCGTTTGTGGAGCGAAACGAAAGGAAACACAGAGAACTCAGAAGACCCCAACTTTTTGGGTAAGAGCACTCGTAAGTCAGAGTGTAAAACAAAAGAAATGAGAAAGTCTCTGCTCTGAAATGAGAGCGAAAAGAAACTTGCTTTCTTTCTAAACCCTTTCTTTTTAAACTAGCTTACTAACTAATTTCCTATACCTTTTTACCGGCTCGAATGTTAAGTGGAATAACATGGAAGCAATGAGAAACGGAGGAAGCGGGGTATAAGTAGTGAGCGGATATGCAGGACAGGTGAACTCACTAATTACCAAGACGAAAGCAAAACCCGTATTGGAACACAGAAAAATCAGATGGATTACCGGTAGAAGCAAAAAAGGAATAAAAAATGCAGGGATAAGAAACGAGAGGCATGATCCATGACAGGACCCCCCCTCTAAGGAACGGCACCAGACGTTTCCACGACCTTATTTCTGCGGAAGTCGGTGATTAACTGAGGATCCAGGATGTTTCTCGTAGGAACCCAGCAACGTTCCTCCGGGCCGTAGCCTTCCCAGTCCACAAGGAACTGCCACCCTCTGCCCACACGTCTCTCGGCCACAATGCGGCGAACGGTATAAGCCAGACCCTCCTCTATGAGTCGGGGAGGTGGAGGTGGTTTATCCACCGGAGCGAGCGGTTTGATGAGTACCGGTCTCAGACGGGAGACGTGAAACGTAGGGTAAGCTTTTAGTTCCATATTTCAAATGTAGTGGAAACATTACACATTCAATTCCAAATCAAAGCATTAACACATTTTATCAAGTCTGCGTTATTCTTTTACAGGAAGCAAAAAATATTAATCTGTTCAAAAAAATAGCAGTGTTGACATTTTTCTCTTCAAACTCAAACACTTACTGTATAAACTGAATTTTTTTTTCAAGATTTAACTTCACTTTAAATTACTGAACTAATAGTTAGTTGCATAACCATTGTTTTTGATAACTGCTGCGCATCTGCGTTAAATCGAGTCAAACAACTCAGTGTAGTATCATGCAGTATCTGGATAGTATAATGTAGTATAGTGTGTATACATACCTATACCAATAGGTATGTAGTATATTATATGTATGTAGTATAGAGTTTTTGTTGCCATTTTAAAGCATTTGAGATCTTTTTAGCTGAGCATCCTATAATTTGCTGCACTTCTTTATACGTTTTTCCCTCTCCAATCAACTTTTTAATAAAATTACGTTGTTCCTCCGAACAATGTTTGGAACAGCCCATTTTACTTAGCAATTCAGAAGGAAATATATTTTGTAACAATGTGTGGAACATTTGCTTCCCTTCTTCCTTAATAAAGGACAATTAATGACACCTGTTTTTTCACAGAATGAATTAATTCTCTAATTAAACTCCACACTGCTATTATTTTGAACACGCCCCTTTCAATGAATGAGTCAATTACTCAGAACAAGCAGCGTGCATGTCATGACAGTTGGGTCTGTTGTTTTTCTATTACACTACTACATCTACAAGTAAATTATTTGCCATGCAGAAATATCACTACTACTAATAAAAGTGGTTCATCAGTTTACCGATGTTGGACTGCTATTTTTTTTTAACACAACTGTAAGTGCCTCGTTTTCTCCCCATTACAATCCAGCCAATCACTCGCCTTCCCCCGCTTACATTCTGCACTCCCTCATTAGCTCATTAACTCTCTCACACATTCCTCACACCTTTTGAATGAATCCCAGCTCGTTCTCACCTGTTTTTCCTCTATTTAAGTTCCCCTCTTTGTTAGCTTCCTTGCCAGTTTGTACGCTTAGGTTATTGTTTGTCTTGGAACTCGGCCTGTGTTTTTCCCGTATTGTCTTGTTAACCTGTCTCCAGTCTTGTTTCCAATCCTTGCCAGCCTGCGTTTCCTGCCCTGCCATTGCCCACTCCCAGTTGTCACCGGTCTGTCTGCCTCAGCTCAGCCCACGCTCCCGCTTCCCTTCATCTGCTCAGCCCCCTCTTGTATCGCCAACCCCGTTTCCAGACCCTCACCTAGCTCCCCCTCTCCCTTTCGTTGTGTGCTCAATAAAGTGCTCCCTTGGAGCTTATTTTCTGAGTCCTGCGTTTGGGTCCATACCAGTTGAGAAAACCTAATATAACCCACACTGCAGAACAGAAAGAATTTTTAAAAAAAACAGATCACTCCCCCTACCGCCACCACCACAGTGGTAAGCTTGCAAAAGCTAAATCTTGACAAAAACGGCAACATCTCATTTCCAGTCAAAATGATCAAGTGAAACCCACCAAAACAACAAAATGACAGTTCCCTCAAACACACAAAACATTTACACCATAGCCTACAGTCTTACCCTTATCCATATACACACAAAATATTGAACGTAGACTCGTTAGCAAAATGTACTGAACACACACTAGCTAGCCAGCTAAACAACACATAACTGCACGATAGTAGCAACCCCCAGTATGAAATCAGAAAGTGCAAAAAGTCAAGAAACAATAAGAAAATAAACTCCAAACATTAATGGCAATAAGCTCTTCAAAAGAGAATGAAAACTACCAAGCAAAAGTGCCTGTAGGTATAGCTAATATGAATATTTATATAATTGCTTACCCTATAAATAAAATTTCATCTCACTCCACCTGGTCCACTAGCCTGCAACCAATAGAGACAGTTAAATGCTTGATGCAGAAAGAGTAGTAATTTCTTACCCAGAGAACTCTTTAGTGTTAAGAAAAGCCTTCCTCTCCCCTCAGTGAAAAACATGCAACCTGGTGAGATAAGAATACATTTTTTAAATCAGAGGGTGAACCCAGTGTTAGGAACCAAAACCGTGGTGTTAAAGTCAGGACAATGTAGGAACTCACCACAACAACAAACAGTTGTAAGAAAGTAAAAATGTATTGCAAATCACTGGCCCTCGGGAAGATGACTAAAACACAACACAGATTTGCATCACCGTAATCCTCAACACGGGGTTTTTTATCCTGGTTTAAATGATGTGGACCGAGGCGCGAGTGTCCATCTCTGTGTTTAGGAATGACATTTGCTTTGTTCACGGACAACACATGATCTTACGTCTTGCACCTTACTTGATACCTTATGGTGCCTAAAGGTCTGAACACAGAGGGCAATGGCCTACCCTACCTTGGCCTTTCACCTCCAGCCATACATACATACAACCCATGTCCCTGTGACAATGCCACACATGGTCTCCTAAATCATTAATCGAACACACACACGTGCCGAGTTTTGTCTCCATTACATTTCACTTACATTGTTGCACCTGTACTCGTGCAGTTAAATTGTAATTAATGTGGTAACAAGAGGTTATTACTGAGTAACTCCAATGTAGGTAACATGGAACAGTGGTTAGTGGTATTCTTAATAAATAACACAGGAAATAAGGCCAGCCCTGTTACACCTCTCCTGCTGAAATGAAATCATCCCATATCATAAATACATGTTGTGAAATTAACAGGCAATTTTTATTTGTTATGTATGGCCTATGAGTGTAAATAAAATGTTTCAAAATATTCACATGTGAAAGTAAGAATAAGAAAACTGTTGTTGTTATTCCCTATTTTGGAGTTACTCAGTAATAACCTCTTATTATCAAATTAGTTGCAATTTAATACACAGGTATAGGTGCAAGTTATTGTACAGTGTTACACAAAACTGCAAACACATCACCAGGTAATTAAGAGCTGGTTGATAATTACTTTTACTCTCTTCTGCAAGTACTAGGATCCAAATTACCAGCTCGCTCACAGATAAGTATGAATAATTAACATTTTACACAATATCTTAAAGGCAAAAAACAATGAAAACTAACCTGAAACATCTTCATCTTATTAGTAAAAGTAAAATAAAAAATTCATAATACTACAGTTAATGTTATACACAGTAGCCATGGCACTATGCAAAAGCAAACATCAAATGGTTGTAGACTAGTTTAAATGGTGGGCACCATCTGTATTTAACGCGCTATAGAGTAAATAAGTCTCACGTCTGCTGCTGGTATTGAGACGTTCCTTGCTAGCACTCTTCTCATTGTACCAAGTTTTGTACAGGGGCACCTTCTGGTGAATCTGTCCAAGTCAGTAGCTATTCACCTCTTGGCCCATTCCTCTCCAGCACCTGGGGGATGAAAATAAATCAACATACTGCATTATGGTAATTCCGTGAAGGTGCCACACTGCCACTAAGTTCAGCAGTTCTGTAGATTGTGTACTCTCCTGCAGAAAAGCAATACTGGGAGTTGAATGACACTTTGCTTCTTGTCAGCAATGGCAAGGAGAAAGAGGAAGAAGACAGCAGATTGGTGGTATTTCGAAATGCTGTTACTGTATAGGCACTGCACAGTTATGTTTCTTGCCTTTTCATGTCCATTTATGGTGACACTTTGTGGTCATGATCCAGGGATGGGAAGGGAAATAGATTAGATGCAGCTGGCTCTATTAATTTCATTCAACGTGCACTCATTCTGTAGGGGAAAGAGTAGGAGGGCAGGCAGCCAGGCCCAGTTCTGATCATTTTGCTGCCCTAGGCAAGATTTAAAAATGCCGCCCTAAAATCAGATATAAAAAATGACGGAAAAAACATAGTAGTCATAATTAGATACACAGCCTATAACGCTCCGCCATTTTTCTTGTTTTAAATCACACAAGGGGTGACAACGAGGACCAAGATTTTGGCAAGCAAAGGAATGAGGACGTTGTCTATTTCAGCTGTTTCAAACATTAAATCCAAATAAGTTACTCTGGAGAACATGTGGTTGTGGAACTATGAGGTGGTACACCCTCGCCCTCTAGGGGGGTCTGGTGGCATGCCCCCCTGGGAGAAGGTTTGGTCAATTTTAACCGTTAAATGCATCCATCTGGTGAATTTTGAGAGCAAAATTAAGAGGCTAGATCCGTGAAGAATTGTGTGCTTTCGTAAACAATCAAATCATAAACCCATGCAGTTGTATCAACTTGTAAGACGCTTGATCCTACACTTGAGCCATCAACAAAATTAAATAAAAGCTGTTTCGTTTGTTTTACTGGTTTATTTAAAGTGTTTGGAATCCAATCCAATATTGCAGTAAAAATATATGGCACCGCATGCTACGTCAGATTTAAAGATCACATTCTCACAGTCAGGATACAGCTTTCTAGCTTGATGCTGAAACTAATGTTATAATAACCATTGTAACCACATTCACATTGATGTAGCGAGCAAATAGATAATTACTGCAAACAGTGTTGTCTCCTCAAAATGCGTTCTGGACTGAGGGCTTAGCTCAAGCAATGGTGCAAAGCAGTAGGCTAGCAATCTTTTGTGTTTATTTTGTGAGTAAAAAAAGTTTAATTCATTCTGAAACAGTAGCGGAACAAATTACAGTTTACAGGCCATCACAGTTTCGTTGCCTATGGCGAATCCCCTGCCAAACCTATTTCAGCCATAAATTTACAAACAGACAAATGATTTGTCCAGCGTAATAACGAGCAGAAGTGGGGACCGCGCCATTAAAACTGTATGACTGAGTGGGGCAGCGGATGATGGGCGGAGGGCGGCACTCGGCTGCCCTGGTCCTAGTGCCGCCCTAGGCGGCCGCCTATAGTTGCCTAGTGGACGGTCTGGCCCTGACGGCAGCAGGGCGGTACCATAAATTAAAAACTCAACACTGCTCAGGTGAAACATGGAACCTATAGAGTACATGACTGCAGAAATAACACTGCAAACTAGTAAAGTTACAGGTAGAGTACAACTGAATGGACTTTGCAATAGAGGCACCTGGAAATACAGTATATGACAATACCATCCTTGCTTTCTACTAAGCAATGAGCAAATTCGGCACTGAAATCTTGAAAGATAAAAATATTGTGTCACTGAAACGTGTGAGGTGCACACTCTCATACCGCTTAGAGAAATAGTTCCCTGGCCTGGAAAGAAATCTGCATAATGGGACAGTGCAGATCAGTTCCAAATTTTGGGATGAGGCTATGATGTGCACTGTCACGCCCTGTCAGGAGGTGTAAGTACTATAATTCGCAGCAATTTAACACAGAGATTACAGATATATAGTCAAATTTTGATCCTGGCATCTCCAAAGTGTGAAATTCCATCTTCTCCTCCTGTCTTCGAAGTCTGCAAGCTTTCCCCTGAGCATTTTGTTGTCAGCTAACAATGTAGCAAATGTAGCTTCCAGAACCTTAACACACCCTGCCATCGCCCGCCAAGTTCTCAAGTCAGATGACGTGCTTGCTATAGGATGCCATAGCAGGCATCCAGCTAAGAGCTCAGGGATACAAAAGTGCTTTTAATGTCAAGAGTATGATCCATCTGATGTCTCTCCAAACTCTGAAAATGTCTGCCTTGCCGTACCTCCTTCTCAGCTGTTTTTCTTTAGACATTTTCAGTGTTAAGAGAAGTAAAATGTGTGGGTCTTTATTTGAAGGAGTTTGGTGTGAAATAAGATTAAAACTAAATGAGCGGGGGCTAGCAATTCATGTCTACTCCATGGAAATATCCCAACTTCAACTTACTGTATTTTATTTGTTCCATTGGCTATTGTTCATACAGTGCATTTCTAGAGATATTTGTTATAGGAAAATTACAAACAGATAATACAATGTACATCGCCTCAGAACTGGAGTTGGTCCCCGGGCGCTGCACTGTGGCTGCCCACTGCTTCTAGGTAACTAGGATGGGTCAAATGCAGAAGAAAAATTACCCCACGGGGTTCAATAAAGTATATCTTATCTTATCTTATCTTATGTCATTTGACTAATAAGGTCATGCATCTGTAGTCATTATGACAATTGTTTCTCATATATTAGAGTTGAAATTGTTCTTCAGAAACCAATGCAAGTATAAAAACCAAAGATCCAAATCTCAGAGTTTTTACAAATTGCAGTACATATTCTATTTATACCTAAAATGATATTTTGAGCATTATGGTATTCACAATATTCACTATGCAATCAATTTTAACACATATAGCACGGTCCACTATTAAACAACCAGTTTTATATTAAACTATAGCAAAACTACCTTATTTGTTGTGATATATGTGAAGAACATTAGGTTATTAAAATAGTAGAATGCCAAGTTGCACATTGTCATAAAGTATAGTAAGGTCATGATCATGCTATGTTACCGGGTAACATCTTATCACTTACCCAACTGGGATCTTAGCCAATGGTATACGGTCAAGGGGTTAATTAACTCAACATTATAAACACTGTCAACAGCTTTATGTAAAATGGGAATGCAAAGCTAAATCAGTTAAATAACAGGACATTGACATTATTGTAGGGATAAAACTGAGCAGGTTCTCGTTCAGCACTGTGCACAAGACAACATATGGCTCCTGCCGCTGAACCAGTTTGGCTTTATGGTCTTCATATAGAAATTGCACACACAATCCAATGTGAAACACTTAAAATTGTTGCAATGTATTTACGACCGGTGAAATAATCGGGGGAAAACAGAGGATGTGAAGGTCGTATTTTCGAGATGTGGCATGAAATCTCTATTTTGAGACATGGTAACGTTTCACAGTAAGCAGGATTGCTTAAGTAAAGTATCAGTCACGGCAGCATTTCTCCCCTTTCGTCCCATGTAGTGTGATAATCACGCAGCAACACATTAATTATCACTTGAATCCATGGCTGCTGTTTGACTGCGAACATGTCACTGAATGCGGGAAAGGAGAATTTGAGGGCGAATGTTTTGGCTGCAGTCTGAACAACAGCGAGGTAGACGGTAGAAATATGCTTCCTTGCCTTCAGCTGCAGCAGAAAGAAGGTGGAAAAAACTGCGACCGCTGAAGTGATTGAGTTTCCGGACATTTCCAAGTCTTAATAATAATAATAATAATAAACTTTATTTGTATAGCACCCTTCATACAAAAAATGCAGCTCAAAGTGCTTTACATAGATGCACATAAAACAAAAAATAAAAACAATAGAAATAACAAAGTAGAATATTAATAAAAACTGACAAATAAAATAAAACAATAAAATAAGATTTAAAATAGCTAAACTAGTAAAAAATAGACTATAATCAATAAGACAAATAAAATAAAACAATAATATGAAACCCCAAAAAATGACAAATAAAATAATGGTAAAAAAACAAGGAAAAATAAATAATTTAAAAGCTTGTTTAAAAAGGTATGTTTTGAGCTGTTTTTTAAAAGTGCCAACCGAGTCTGCCGTCCCTAGTCTTGACTAACCTACCAACTTAAGCAATGGAGCTCTAATGATGCTGCCGCCATGAGCATAAATAATTCATGCTATAGTCCCAGCCCTGAGACAAAAATGACATCGGAGCTCTTGGTTACCTGTCTGTTCGAATCTCCTTCCTGGCACCACCAGTGAAGGTTACCCCATATAGCATCTCCACAATGTCCCAGTTCTACTTGGCATTGTGTATCAGTTACAGTTCATATTGAGGCGCTCGACTGAAAAAGCTTCCGTTGTGCCATTATAATGACACCTGCGAGAGCTGTTACAAAAACTACTAAGACGCAGTGATTGATAAAACACATTTGCACCGTGAAAAGGGACTCTATGCACAATTCCTTATTTTGAATAACGTTTTTCCTCATTCATTCTTGAAAGTTGTTTGGAGATTCCATCACTGCGACCACCTCTAGGACATTATATCACACCCACTGACAACCATACGACCAGTTTGAGTAGAGCAAGCTGGTCACGTGGCTGTCAGCAAAAGAAGGGAAGATTCAGCTAAAGCTTACCGCAACACTAGACCTGTGAAGGTTGTCATAACACAGATCACTTCTCACTCTCAAATTGCAGCCATTGGCTGATTGAACTTGCTGCACAAGCCATCCACACGGTGTCAGAAAATATTTGCAGCCCCCTGTCAGCATTTACTGCGCTTTTTTTCTTTCAGGACACAGTACACACACTCTTGTAAGATGCGAAATTCAATGCTACTATATCAGTAAGCTCACCCCATCCAATAGGTTGTGCTAATCTCTTTTTATTCTGCTGTGCTGGTATGAAGCATAGCCTGTGGTTTAATTCCAGGGTTAGTAATACGAACTACATTCGGAAAATCTGATACATTTTTTAAGAGTACGGCAATTATCTCATTATTATTTCATAGAAAACAAGAACCGTATCTGCAGGAAACGACCCTTATTTCCACAGAGCAGAAAATGGACGATCCACGTGTGAGCACCGTCCATTTCGTCCTTCGCGCAGGACTCTGTGGAGGAGCAGTGAACGTAATGATCTGAAGAAATGCTAAACACTGTAGATTTACACTACCCAGGGCTCAAACATGTTGAGTGAAAAAGTACGGCAACTAGCAAGTGCTTTTAAGGGAGACTAGTGGGCAGACGATGTGGGTTCATTATGTTTTCACAGTAATGTGAACACTCTGTTAAAGGACGGTCCTGTGGTGTAGCATGGGTTTCCAGTGGATATTTAGTTCCAGGCAGTGTTGAGTGCCTCGCTCCTGCAGGCCTCAGTGGCGTATTTATATGACGTGGAAATGTTTTCTTGAATTACAGGAGAGATATTGTAACGGGAAAGGAAGAGGGGCAGCTCTTTCTTTTCATTAATCAGATTGGAGCTGGAAAGCTGAAGTCGAGAGTTTGCAGAAATTGTCATGCGTTGAGCGCCGATACGAGTAAAACGGCAGGTCTTGACCCAAGCTCATTGCTGAAATTGCACTTCATAATTGAATATAAAATTTGATATACGACATGCTGTGCACTAAAACCTAGGGTGTAGCTCTCCATATAAGAGATGTCATCAGTAAATTAGCATTTTTGCAAGTCATTGCAAGTTGCTATGTTCATTTTAAACTTTAATAATAGCATGTTGATGGATAAACTATGGATAACAGTAGAGATTTTAAACTGAGATATTAAGATATGATCAATATAGATAAGAGGATGAGTTACACTATATAAATTATTTGTGTGTGTTGCTAGTCAGGTATATATATATATATATTTTTAAATGTCTCTTGTGTCCAGTATTTGAATAGGAGGCCCACTGTGGAAGTTAGGTTGCTCCTGTCAGTGATATTTGCAGGCCTGCAGGGGGCAGTCTTCACTCCAGACCGAACAGAATACTAATACACTAGGATTACCTTTGGGCGTCTGACTTTTCATGTAAATCCAAAGAATAACAGAATAAATAATGGTTCACCAGAATTGTTTTCTAATGTATTAAATGAATGTTCATGAAATGTGCCAGTGCAGTTTGACAGACTGCTTCATGGGTCTGCCACAGCTGTTTGCCAGAAAACTAATTTTCCTGTTGATAGCTGAGCATATGGAACATTTTGGGAGAACCATGCAAGTTGCTTGTTGCCAACGCTTGCATTTTAGTGACATAATATAATAAAAAAAACTCAATATAAACTCAATAATTTCTTTGTGCAAGAGCAATGACTGTGTACAGTGGATTAGTTTAACCACTGTACATCTTTGTTATTCGTTGATGTGAGATAGAAGATTGGCTGTGAATACAAGTGCATGGTACCATGACATTGTTCAAATTATATTTTTTAGAACAATATCGGATGCAGTATTCAGTGGTACGTTGTCCGTGGAACTGGAGAAATGTTCCGCCTGACAAAAATTTTCCCCTCGGCTGCTCTTGTTTTTGCCATTCCTTGTGTGTTTAAAATGTGAAATTGTGTTTGTGATTTGCTCATTCATTTTTTTTGTATAGAAAAATACTGTTTCCAGCAATGCCATACTCAGATTTCACTTCACACGGGAGATGCCATCTTGTTTGATGACAGATCCATTTTACAGTTTATTTGACCTTAGTTGGAGGTTGCAATAGGGAAATAAGCCACGTTGGATGCATACTGTAAAAAAAAAAAGCCTGTTTAATATCGGGCAGATTCGATGTCTGATGTGTTAAGCTGCCTTTCAGGATTTACACTGGGAGTAAATTCTTGACCTCCTGTACTTTATGAGGTTAATTAAATCAGAGCAGTACATAAGTGCTGACAGCTTTGCACCGGTGAGCAGAGCCGGAAGTGTGGGCCTACTCTCCTCATCAACGGTGTGAAAGCAAATATGTTTTTGTCCCATTTACTGTGATGAAAACTCCTCATAAACTGTGCTCGTAAAAGTATCAGGACATTAACTTTAGTACTGAAGGTCATCAATCAGCATGCAGCTATTTACAGCCTCCAAAAATCGCAATAAATCAAAGGCTCGTATAAACAGAGGTGCTTCTCACACCTTGTCCATTTAACACCGGCCATTAAACACATTTTATATATTTATTCATTTATTTTTTATAGTCGAGATGACTCTGCGCTATGGAACTCGCGCTTAAAAGCTCAGGCTCGTGGATATTCAAAGTCATGGCTGGTGAGATGTAGTATAATGAGTCGTTCTTTTCTGAAGTACTGCGCATTTAAGAAAGTCGGGCACAGAAAGAACTTGTCTGTGCTTCTTTCCAGAGGGGATTTCAGGATGGGGTGGCGTAATTCTCTGCAGCTAGACTGTTTGAACATGATACCTAATTAGAACACATCTCCTGGAGAGAGGGCCAAGGAAGGCTGGCTGCTTTTTAGCCTCCCACAGTTGCCTTCGCTGTCTATTCACTCTGTGGTTGACCAGAAAAGAGCAGACGCAGAGACGGACGCATCACGCGGAGAGATCGATACACAGATATGACAGAGCTGAGCGGCCGCTGCTCCGGGGGAAATAATGTGACTGCATTTTTTAAACTTGCTTTTAATCTGAAAGTGAAATGCTCTCTCTTCCCCATATGCGGCTAGAGACAGTTTCATGCAAAGTGTAGAGACCGAAGCGGAGGCGTCTTGTCGCCCGTTTGGTATGCAGCAGCGCTGAAGGAACCTTTTCCATCTGTCTTGACAGTCTGTGCAAGTGATGCATGAGAGGGCCGGCCCATATGCGCGAGTCGTAAAGTGTGCTGTGCACTGACTGCGTCCTGTCCCCAAGCCTCTCCCCCCTCTATAACAAACACAGCGGAGGTGCTGTTTTCTGGGGTAATGCCAGTTCAGAGTGACAGTTCACTAGGTATCTCAATTATGTGTTCTCTTAAAAATATATATATATTTAGGGCGGGGGGGGGGCGGGTTAGCGGTGTGCTGGGAAGCCACAACTGTTACTGTGGTGACATTGCAGAAAGTCCATGTGTTTGACAGTTAGGCAATGTATGTATGGATTCTGTCCCTGTGTAAATAATATTATTACCAACGTTTTATTAGTTCAGTGAGAATCCTCAAACTAACTAACAAACAAACAAACAAAAACATTCTCCTTTTTTTCTGGGTAAAAAATAATAAGCTAAAATAACGAAGTAGAAAAAAACCAAACACAGCGAAAGCTTTTCAGCTTTTTCCCTCGGTTCTCCTTTCATCACTCTCGTTCTCGCTCTCTCGCTGTGTGGATTCCAGGTCTCAGCCACCTACTGTGGAAGGAAGCACACTTTTAAGCTCTGGGATAATTTGTATAATATAATATAATATAATACAACACATTTTGTCCCTTGTTAATTATTTAATATCTTGCGTTTCTCCCCCAGCCCAACTGCTAAAGCCAGGCTGAGCAGGCCAGGTTCTGAGTGACATGCTTTCATTCAAGGTTCAGGGAGAGAGTGGAAACATGAAGGAAAGTGTTCTAATAACAAAGGTATCGTCCATCACCAGTTTATGATTTTGGGTGGGATTTAGGCAGCATAGTAAGCCTATAATTATTAGAACATATTGAACCATAATGTTTCGCAAGACTTATTCTCCCATGCTGCCTTAACAAGATCTGTTGGCCCTGACACAAGTGACCACGCTAGCCATTTCTGTATTACTCAAACTGACCTTTGTGCTTCTGCTTAATAACCTTCCCTTGTTTCTGTTTCAACCTTTCATTTTGGGCTTTGAACTGCCTCTGTTCAATGATTCATACCATCCCTAAGGCTAAATGTCCTGTAATTGGGTTTGAACTTTTCTGGAATGCCACAGAAAGAAATGAAATTCTCTGAACCACTTTCCTAATTCACCATGAGCTTTAATAATGGTATTTATTGAAGTTGGAAAATTTACAGTGGCACCAAACTGTGATCAAATTTCCCAGCCAGCCCAGCTGCGCACTCCTTGACATTCCTGTACCACAAATACCACTAGGATCAATAAGGCTGTAACCAGACCAAATGTTCCGTTATTTCATTTGGTGGTGCTCATTGTAGAAGACATTGTAAACATTGTAGAAGCTCTGGTGATTTTTTTTTTGTCTTTGCTTTGTCCATTAAACATATAATTTTGTCACTTGTATTAATGATTAATGATTGAGCTGCTTTGTATGAAATATGTTCCTACTTGATTGAAAAAAAAACGGAGATATGTGACATACGCACCTTTACATACGCACACTCTCATGCTATAGCTCTTTTAGAAAGGAAAAAACAAGAGAATTCTTTTGATTGTTATTCCCTTTCCCCATGCACAAAGGAAGCAGTGATACAAAGGTAATCCTTTTTCAGACATATGCATGGCAGGTTTGTGGGAATATTGCAGATTTAATTTTTAAATCTGTTATGGTTCTCTGTGCCAGAGACACGGAAGAAATATTGGAGGTCCAGGTGCGACAGATAGAGAATCTTAAAGTGTTCCTTTAAGGAACACCACTGAACACCACTGAAACAGACAATAATCCGTAGTGGAAAAGGGGAAAATAAGGGGAACACAAATTACCTCGCGAAAGGAACTCGATATCCGAGCAAAACAAAGAAATAAGCAGTAACGCTTATCTAACGAGGAACTCGGTATCCGAGCAAAACAAAGACATAAGCAGTAACGCTTATCTAACAAGGAACTCGATATCCGAGCAAAACAAAGAAATAAGCAGTAACGCTTATCTAACTCCCGTTTGTGGAGCGAACAACAGAAAGAAAAGAAACTCTTAGGCTTAGAGTAAGAGCACTAGTAGGTATGAGTGGAAAAACAAAGAAACGAAAACCCTCTGCTCTGAAATAAGAGCGAAAAGATAACTTTGCATTCTTTCTAAATTGTACTGCTAACAAGTCCCGCGTTGAGAAGCAAAGCGGTCGATAGCAGTATAACTTCCTATACCTTTTTTACCGGCTCGAATGTTACGTGAAATAACATGGAAGCAACGAGAACAGGAGGAAGCGGGGTATAAATAGCTAGAGGAAATGCAGTACAGGAACACAAAAAAATCCGATAGATTTACAGGTAGATGAGAAAAGGAATGCAAAATGCGGAGATAAGGAAATAAAGGCATGATACATGACAAAATCATGGAAGTATAATGCTTAGTTACAAACTTTACAGTAGAATGTCATTAAACATTAGGATGTTGTTAAACTCCACTGATATTATTAAATGCATAAAATTACATGCATTTCTATGCAATTGCTATATGCTGTAGCATGACACTTGAGCTTATCATTTTGGGAATCAAACAGGAGAAACAGTGCAATGTTTACTTCAGGAAAATTCAATGATTTGCCTTAAAATATTTCCATTGTACAGTATACCTAGCAATAATGGTGTATGATTAACTTCTACATAATTTGTTGATTAAATGTATTGATAGTACAACTCTGAGATAGTCTGCTATTATCAATTGAATTGTAACGTGTAATTACTGAATGGAGTCAATATTTTGTTAATTATAGTTTTGAGCTAAGAACAATAAATCTTGAATGGCAAAAGGAGAGATAATGAAGGTCAAGGAGTAAAGTGTTGCTTCAGCACCTGAACAGATTTTTCAGAGGGAATCAATGGAAAAAATGCATTCATAGAAATATTTATAGCTCTTTGGCCCTTGAAATATAGCCAATAGAGGTGATGAATGCTTGGAGGGGAATCAGATTTCTGGTCTACTGCCTTTTAGTCAGTCATACATAAAGTATATTTCACAGAAAATGAAGCATTCCCGATGGACCCTAAACCAATAGTCCACTGAAATTGTTCCACTAAAATTTAAGTCTGTTACTGGTTCAAGAGGAAATGTGTCCCTCAAGAATGATTTCTGTTTCCTTTAACAAAATGAAAAAGAAGAAACCCCATATATTTACAAACCAGTATGTGCACAAGGGAGAAATGGATGCTCTTATCAACACAATAGTTGAATTAAATAAATACATTATTTATTGGGTTTGCACACTTATCACATCTTTCTACATATGAGAATATGTATTGAGGTATTTTGTATAACTACCTCACACAAGGGTACAATATCAGTGGCTGATTGCCATAGCTGTGCAGGCCCACTGTAAACCAGGGACAAAAACAGGTTTCATGCAGAGTCAAGTAGATTTAAAAAATGGCTAGGAAATCATGCTGGAATGTTCCTTTCTGGTGTTGATTAGACTTGATCACTGTGACATGTATATTCATGCATGTTTCAGCCCTATTGCGGTGAATTCTGTCATGGTGTCTGTGCCACCCATTCCAAATGAGCAATTACTGCAGGTTGTGAAGGGTTAATAAATTAATGTCCAGCCAGTGACAATGTATTCAGTGAAGTTTTTAAAAAAAATGTGCCCTGAGCATTGTGGCTGTATAATGTCCAATCAAGAAATGACAAAGCACTGTCGTGTAACTGCCCAAACGACAGCAGTCTGACCTGACTCTCAGTTTCTGACTGACAGCAGCTATTAGGGTGAGTGATGCAAGGCAGGCCGGCCTACAGCCCAGGTGTGTAGACCCACATCATGGGCAATAATGTCTCCCATACATATTTATTATGACACCAAGGTCTTTGCTTGTCTGCCTACCCCACAGACTATAGAAATAGACCTGGAAGGTGAATTGTAAAATACCACTATGTGACACGATGTACTTGTTCCATTAATGGGATGCATGTAAATGCAATCATGCCTTTTAGACCAGATGGCTTGTATTATGTCCTCATATATTCCTCTGCTGTTGCAAACATTCATAATTCTCTGGCATTAGCAGGTTCTCTGGCTGTGACTATAGAGAGATGTGACCCTGTTAGATAATTAATCGAATAAATTCCAGTTTTTTTGAAACATTAATCTTAGACCTAAAAGATCCCCTCCTTTGAATATCATTATGGTGAGTCTGTGTGATACATAAACTCACACTGCCACCAAATCATTGCACAGATAGACAATACAGTCTGGTGAAAAAAAGGTCACTTGTAAAGCAAGTTGTAAAAGCCAGCTCCTAACATTACTGTTTTTAGATACGAGCAATGGATGTCGCATACCTCATAGCTGAAGCCATCAATCCCATGTGACAACTGGTCAAATGCTATGGAAAAGGAAATCTATCAGTGCTGTTGCCTGGCTGAGGCCCCAAGGAAGCTCCATGAATATCCAATGAAAGTGAGAACTCTGCCGTCTGGGAGGTGAAGCAAGCCTGACATATGGGAACAGCAGCTGATTGCTGTTTCAGGCCCCCACACAGTCTGCCTGACACTGAAACGCATTTCATCCAAGACCAGTTGAAACATTATTATTATTATTATTATTATTATTACTACTATTATTATTATTATTATTATTACGAGTGCCATCATTTTGTCCTGGTGTTAATGGCGTAAACGCGTAACACATATGTCTGACAGAGTGAGTTGTGTTTGGATGGCCTGGGGGAAGGCGAGGTGCAGTAGTGCATCCTGGGAGGATGCGGTCAGGCTCCTGCTGTGCTGTTTGTTTTGCAGTGCTATAGAATCCCAGCTGGATCAGAGCTCTACGATCTGATCCTGTTTTTGACATGAAGGGACGGCGCTGTCCTTGGTGCTGAATCCCTGCACTTTGTGCCAGACTCTTAACACCAGCACAAAACTTTGACCTTGACTACGGGACTTTTTCATCGATTCACGTTTATTTTGGATAGCTTTCAAGGTAAGTTATTGACGCGCGTCTCATGTTTTACAATCACACTTCTCAAAATCCAAATTTGCTGCCTGACAGATTTATTTCCCAATTTTCTCCCTTGATCATTATATACAGTGTAATTAATTAACGGTACCAACATATTTTGTGTTTAATCACAATCTGTTGTATGAGGGTACACCTTTCCCTTTTTGAGTTGTATTCTTTATTTGCAACATATGATTGCTCTTCCTCTCGCTCTTTCTGCCTGTCAATTTTTAAGTGATAGCCAGTCTCTCTTAAACTAATTTTGTATCTGCCAAGAATAATCTACATTGACCACAAATTGTCAGGAGAAAATGTGTTAGAAAGTTAATAATTTCAGCTATTTTCAGGAGCTCATCTCTTTCCACACTGAAATGTGCAGTGTTATAGGAACACAATAAATTATTCTTCCTCCATTAAAGCTATCTTTTGAATTTTACAATATTGAAAGGACATATAGAGTTGACTTATGTCACATAGATTGTGCGATTTATTTACATACACATGTATCTTTAGGATAGGAATGTAAAAATGTGAAATACGATATTGGGAAATATAACAGTGCCCACGAAAAGCTACTGTTTATCAGGTTGAATGAGTAAGGGTTTAGTGTATGATCTTGCTTAGTTTTTTTTCTTGCATAGTCCAATTCATGCAAGATTCCAGCACACCTAACACAATAGTTGTGAAATGTACCCAATGAACCTCATGAAAAATGAAAAACCAAAACATTATCAAAGATGAAAGAAATGGCACTATCACAATGAGCAGATAGCACTAACTCATTAATTTTTTTCTTTGGAATTTGCTTTTAGCATTTCCTAGCATTTGTGTGAATATGACAAATATATACCAAATATTTCTGTTTAAAATTTTTACTGTTGAAACATAATGTGGATTGTGGAGATGGTGGTGCTTTTGACCAATCACAGGTAATTACACGTGAAGGGTAATGCCATGGATCCTGAACCTGATCTTTCCTATCCCTCTGACTATGGACACAAGTTGCCGCTGTTTTCTGAAGTTCAAGATATCAGACCCCAAGGTGAGCTGTTCTGGCTCGCTAGTTCATCCCAGTGGCCCTAAACCATGAAGCTTTATCAATAAATGATGCTCTCACTGGATTTCCAATGACATCCGCCATCTGCACTCCTTGAATAAGACAAACTGGTGTAACATTTACAAAATATACAACGTTTATTGTGAATTTGTAACTTTGTATCTCTAACTCACTGTGATTGTTGCTCTGATGGCATATACATTTTTTGTGACTATATTTTGAGCTAAATTGTGAAATAAATCTGACAAATGAAGTCTCTACTCTTCTCATGTTGCCCTGACTTAATTAATTTGGTAACTCCTGGTTAGACTTAAATATATGACTTAATTATGAAATAATCAACCATTCAAAATGTAAGAAATATGACAATGCATTCATTATTTACCTTTTTTGACATAATGACTCTTAGTTGATCACCCACAAAGTGTGAAATGTTAACACTTGCAAATACTTTGGCTGCACCCACAAAATAACACCCCTTATTTGGGATGTTAGTAAATCAACCCCTTAATGTCTTTGTCAATTAAATTTAATCAGCATGCGTTTCCGAAATTTGTAGTAGCGCAAGAATGTAATCCTGAAGTACAGTAGATTAACTCTTCAACTTCAGCATCACTTCAGATCTGCTCTGTGATTATGCAGATTTATTTTGTGATGCAGTGCATAAATTAACACCATAAAAAGAAATGGAGCTTTACACTAATTGACTGAGATTAATTAACGAGCCAGTTTCAAACTTAAATGCAACTGTCCAGAGAACTCTTTGAAGATAAATTAGTGTTGAATGCCTTGTGGGGGGTGGGCCCATTTTTACCAAGTCAGGATTATATAGCCAAATCAGGATTATAGGTGGTCTTTACATAATTCATCAGGCAGTGATGAAAAAAGATATAGCTCCTTTTCTGGTGTATCAGCCATTGATTTACTGTGCTGGAGGGTACTGAATCTCTAATAAGTTTCTACTTACTTTTTCCCCTCGCTGTTCTTCTAGAGCTTAGCCGTTTTGGGCAATGTTATCCAAACAAAATAGATATTTCATGTCATTTTTTGACTGGCACATTAAAAAGTGTGTATCTCAGCTCAGCGTTAAGATTACCTACTAGCTTATTGCCAATTCAACATCAGTTTCCTGTCACTTTAAGATGTGGACCCATAAGTGGCTTGATTTAGGTATTACAGTATAATACAAGCCAGGTAGTGGGAAATGATATTTGAAGTTCACAGGGAAAAATAATATTTTGAATAGCTTATGAGTATTTTCAAATGTCCACACAGTTTAAAATGCATTTCAGGTCAAATAAAGCCCAATAACAGAGGACAATATCTTTCACTGAACCTTTAGTGTTAATATCAAATGAATCCAGGCAACAAGCTAAAAATCATACGTACATATTGTGCACCTTGTCATATTAAGATATGATGTAATGAAAGATGATGGGATGAAATAGTTGCTCAATGTCTTCCCTGGTTTGTTTGCCAATCAGTGAAAACCTTAATGAAAGTAAGGTTAAGGTTTGTTAACAACCTTAACAAAAAAGCAAAAAAGAAATCTAAGCACTGCTTTTTCAAGATTAACATAAATGATAGATATATAATGCAGATAACTGGATGGCCCCCTATAGGCACTTAATGGGAACCAGTCTAGGACCACTGTAAGCTGCAGAGCTTTACTGAATTACAATCAATCTTATTCGAGAAGGAAAAGTCATTTATTACACAGCACATGGTATGTCTTCGCCAGGCTATTTACTTAATTAAATAAAGAGTGGTGGTTTGGCCCAGCACGATGCCATCTGTTCATTCAAAACTTGTCCTCTGAGCTGTGATGACCACCAGCGTGACTCAGGGGACACTCCACAATCTGGTTTCTGAGGCCCCTTGGTGCCCTGCTCGAGACAATCCCTGGAAAGGTGGAGAGGTGAGGGACTCCAGGAGTCCTTGGAAGCTAAAACGCTACATGCTACATCAAAAAAAATAAATAAAAATAAAATAAAATAAAAAACCTGTAATCAACGCATACAAAATCGTTGGCAATTTTTCAGTAGAGTCCGACATGCGCTATGCATCCTGAACATGTATTCTGTATCCTGCTCCCCTGCAAAAACAGCCTAAGCACTGAAGATGTATCATGTTGATCAGTAATCATCCTGGGGATCATTTGTCAGAGAAAAACAATTAAGGGCTTTTTGAGAACGTCTGTATTGCCCTCATTAGGTCCTTGTAGATAAACTAGCTTCCACTTGCAGAAATACCAAACAGATTCATAGGTTACTTTATACCTGCTGGAGGCTGGACACCCATCACATTCGCGGGAGAGGAAACCATACCATCTTTGGAAAATACCAGAAGACAAGTTTGTTAATGTAAATCGTCGTCGCTGTTAAGGACCTAGCTACTGTCCGTACCCCGTTTTTGAAGATTCTGAAAACATTTTCCAGAGATCTTGGGTGTAATTTAAGGCATACAACCGTGAAACGGAAAGGAATACATCACGTACACATTCGCACACCCTTTTCAATGGTCAGACGAAATCACACTGTTATTAATTCTGTGAGAATCCATGGCGTAAAATGATGTATTGGCCCGTCAGACGAGTGTGGTAGCAGATATTAAAATTTACATTGCGCTTACAGCTCCAGCAGTATTTTCATTACCAGGCGCACAAGCCGTGGGTTGAACAGGGACCTGCAGATGTTGACCCAAGCGTGAAATAATTCCACCCTGACAGTGACCCTGCCTACTACCCAGCCCCCAGGGGGCTCTCCAACTCATTAAGTGTCTATCCACCCTAATGGTATGCAAAGCAGGGCTGAGTGTTTGTGTCAGGAGTTGATGGTCAGTGTCAGCAGCACTCAGTGTGTGCCGTGACCCAGGAGGCGGAAGGGACACGCGCTGAATAGGAAAGTGACCTGCGGAAAATCGGAAATCAGAGCTGGAGGGGCGGGGTCGGGGGGGAGGGAAATAAAGAAACCAGGCAAAAAAAATAAAAAAAGCATATGTTTAGGTCTGAACCAACAGAGTATAGTAAAAGGCCAACAAGCCTCATCTCCCTCCATCTGTCATCATTTGCTAGAAGGCATTCCACTATTAGCCAATCTGCTGAGTGCAAGTATACACGGGGATAGCATATTCATATGCTTACGGTTTCAGTACTTACCGAACTGCAAGCGAACATGCGGTAGAGATTCTCATTAAGGCACAATGGCATATACAGTGCCTATTTACTGATCAAGGACAGCAAGCAGTGATGTGAGAAACGATTAACAGCAGGGCAGAGTTCACTGTATGAGGGACCCTGACAAAGTCATATGCTTTAGACCGCTGGTTCTTAAACTTTTTATATTGGCACCCAAATTATAAATTTTGTACCTTTCAGGGACCCAGCAAATACACATACGAGCAGACTACAAACTCATTACAGGACCCATCTCATACACTCCCGCAACCTATTTTGGGTCTCGAAACATGGTTTGCAGGATTGTATCTGGATTGTATCATTGTATAATGCTACCTACATCAAGCAATCGGTCTAAATAGGTGTTTCTGAAGACCAATTGCTTGAAGTTTTAGGTCTGCTATTATACAAACTGTATCAATGAGGTATAGGTTTTGATCCTAATACAATACAATCTCAAGGCAAACAGTATGGCCAGTGGAGTAATCTGAGACCATCGACAAACAGTCATGTTTTGGCTTTGCGTTCATTAACAGCGTTGCAGTTTCTTGGAAAGTATCAAAGCCCTATGCATGTACACAGACGCAGACATCAAAACAAAGCTCTGCAGAAAACATAATGTGACCTTGCAAAAATATGCCATAGAACAAAGAGTTCTGATAGTACCTGGGCTGGTCCCAAGGATAATTTGAATAAAAGAAACATTAGTACAAAGAAGCCCATGCACATTATTTACAACTAGGGTGTTCAATGTAGAACCACACAGGATTTATTGTATTTGTCAACAGTGCTTTTTTTCTAAGAGCAGAAGGCTGTGATACTGGCTAATGAACTTCGCTATGTATGTGTGAAAATGTGCAGAAAGTGCATACCTACTATTTTTTTATTGGTATAAATAAACAGTCAAATATTTTTGGAACATGTGGATTTATTATCAGACTTTCCCGAGAGTAGTTTTCTCTTTTTTTTCAGTTGAGGGATCCGATATGGATTTAACCCTTAAAATATATATTCAAAAAGATTTTTTTTGTAAAAATCTGACACAGGGAAACTTTATATATATATATATATATATATATATATATATATATATACAGGTGCAGCTCAAAAAATTAGAATATCGTGAAAAAGTTCAATATTTTTTGTCACTCATTTCAGAAAGTGAAACTCATATATTATATAGATTCATTACACATAGAGTGAAATATTTCAAGCCTTTATTTCTTGTAATTTTGATGATTATGGCTTACAGCGAATGAAACCCAAAATTCAGTGTCTCAGAAAATTAGAATATTTTGCTTTAACATTTTTTAAAAGTATCATATTTAATATTTGGTCACATATCCTTTGCATGCTGTTACTTCCTGAAGTCTGTGACCAATCAACATCAAAAGACTCTCGATATCTTATTTTCAGGTACTGTTACAAGCGATACTATAACCTCTCTGCATTTGAACTGATCTCTATGAGAATTGGGGGGTAAGACTAGATTCCGCTGTAAATTGCGCTGGTACAGTATGGAACACATGACTGGTGAAATGGCTGTACGTCATCAAGGGTCTAAGGTATCAAACGAGCCCCAAACCATCACTCTGCGGCCAGATATGGAGTAGATGTGGATGGATCCCTTTAAGGGTTGTTTCTCCTGACTTTTTTCCCCATAGAGTTCTATAGGAAAATGAGTCAGGAGAAATAACCCTTGCAGTGATCCATCCACATCTACTCCATATCTAGCAACAGAGTGATGGTTTGGGGCTCGTTCGATAGCTCAGACCCTTGATGACTTACAGCCATTTAGCCAGCCATGTGTTCCATACTGTACCAGTGTAATTTACAGCTGAATCTAGTCTCACCCCCCAATTCCCATAGAGATCAGTTCAAATGCAGAGAGGTTATAGTATCGCTTGTAACAGTACCTGAAAATAAGATATCGAGAGTCTTTTGATGTTGATTGGTCACAGACTTCAGGAAGTAACAGCATGCAAAGGATATGTGACCAAATATTAAATATGATACTTTAAAAAAATGTTAAAGCAAAATATTCTAATTTTCTGAGACACTGAATTTTGGGTTTCATTCGCTGTAAGCCATAATCATCAAAATTACAAGAAATAAAGGCTTGAAATATTTCACTCTATGTGTAATGAATCTATATAATATATGAGTTTCACTTTCTGAAATGAGTGACAAAAAATATTGAACTTTTTCACGATATTCAAATTTTTTGAGCTGCACCTGTATATATATATATATATAGTTTCCCTGTGTCAGATAAAAAAAAATATATATATATATATATATATATATATATTTTTATTTTATTTATTTTGACACAGGGAAACTTTTTTTAATCTCAGGCTTTGAAAGTATACCTGAAGTTATATAGATCAGGTGAAGAGATGAGAGCCTGTGAAAAACATTTTAGAAATCCAGACAGAAAAGTGGAACATGCCCTGATCCTTGTATGTATAATTTCTAAGAGGAGGAAACAAAAGATCAAGTGATTATAAAACAGACGAAACATGAAAAATATGAAGTTACACAGATCAGATCAATGTTTTGTAAATAAAGACCTTGAAATTGGTGGCATTGATACATGAACAAGTTAAACAAATTTTTATTTAAATTTCATGCTGCTTTTTTGACCAGGTCCCTCTTGAAGAGTGACAGCAATCTCATTGGGCTCTCTCCTGGGCGAATAAAGGATAAATAAATCATGTGGGAGTGTAATGCAGTTTCAAATAGGTGTAAGGCTGAAATTTCCGTCATATCAAGGACAACAAATTTGACCTTAAAGCAAAAACTCTAAACTGAACAAATTAAACTGTTAAACTTGTCTAGAAGGAAGTATTTAGCATAAAGCCATTTCTAATTTAATTTCTGTTACAACAACCAGTATGAACAGGAAGTCAAACATTGTATAGTGTTTCAAGCCGCTGGAATGTTTAACTATGAGAATTGGCTAATGACCAGGTTATCGATCAACATTTGCAGTCTTAAAAACAGGGATGGAACCAAAGAAAAAACAAAGATTGATATAGAGTGTGACCTGCACATATATGCAATCATAGTGCATCAGTGGTCGCAATATCAGATGTAGGAAAGAGTACAATTCAGAATTTAGACAAATATTAGTCATGCGTCATAACATACCCAACATTACAGACTGACTAATTAACAATGTGAAGTGCTGCTCTAACATTCTATTAAATATTGATATAAATATTTACCTGTATAATAACTAATAAAACTTTTGTGACACTTTATTTGAAGTGTAATAAAATTAACATTGACAATATTATGCCTAATTATATAATGTAATGCGACCATTCAATCATAAGCATACGTAAAATTTTTTACAGACTAATAGGAAATTATTTACATAGGACATGCTGACATCACTAGTGTCATAACGCTTATCATCATGCTTCGTAACCTTATGTCATTGTCGGCAGTGACAAGGACTACAGGTGTGTCAAAGGCAAAAGTATGGATTTATCAATTGTGTAAACTGTGATAATGAGAACTTGGATAACATAAACAATTCTGTCAGCAGTTGTGATTTCCTTAATTATTTATTCGTATGTGTATTTATCAGTATTCGATAAACACACAAAGTATATACATCCTATATGCCATACATATGTTAATGTACAGTATGTATCGCTATTTATACAATTGTGAGACGTTTTTATTAATGTTATTATGTTAATAAAGAAATAACTTGCATGTCTTTACATATTTGGATCACACATTATCAATTATACTTATCATTTCATACCTTTTTAAAAATTTGGCACATTTAGGTTCCATTAGTTCAAAGAATAACACCAGGATTTGTTACAGATAAATGAATACTGTTGGATTATTTAAAGTGTTTATTCTTAAATACAAGTTCCTATGCATAGATCACATATTGGCGGGACTGTTGCACCCGATGGCACCAATGGAAAATAGCAGAGAGGAGCAATTACAGAATGCAAATACATTGAACGGATAATTAAGGATTAACAGTTTTTTTTGTTGAATTCCCTGGTCCTGAATAGGCATCCTATATCACACTTGGGGGTCGATTTACTAAAGGTTTGCGTGTACAAAAACACGTGTAAAACTGTTACCACCCGCAAAAAATTGTCAGAGGTGTTCAACTAACGAGATGTGCCAAAATGGAAAGATACGTTAATTTCTCATTTTTGCGGGTTAGCCTGAATGAATATGCAAAAATGAGCGTCCCCAGGGCCATTTCTAGACTGCTTTGATTGGGGGGGCATAGGGGGGGACTGGGGTAAGTATAGGCTTATCAGTACATTAGTGGATAAGATAATTTTATTATATTTTAAACCAACCTCCACCCCCCTCATCTTATAGAAGGACAACTTTATTTATGCCCAATAATACCAAATCATTATCTCATTTTATATGAAAAAAGTATATTACAGATGAGCTACGTATATTCCTTCATCATTTCAGTCTCTTTGTGCCATTTTCCATTTACATGTGAAACTACGTTACTGTAACTAGCTCATCATTTTCATTTATATTTTAGCCATACTCCCCCTCTTTTTTATGCCTGAGACGCCGGCGTATAACAGACGGCTGCTGTTTGCCATGAGAGTGATAGAGAACGTAAGAGAAAGAGAAACAGATGTGATAGTGTATTTTAATATATGTATTACAAAGTTTGAGGAAAGTAGGGCTGACTACAGCCAACATGCAGCAGTAGGCTAGTTAACACACATAGGCGCACACACAAACATGCAGCCAGCTAATGCAATGCAGGCAGATGTTTCGCAGAATCGCAGCTATAACAACTAGGCTAGATGCAACATGTAATCAATCTATTTAAAATCAAATCTCCCAGATGGAGACTCTCGCCACTATCCTGAACTCACTGAGTAAGCTAGGCTAGAGAAAATTATATCCTAAGCAATGCGTAACAGTTACAGTTATCAAGAAGAGACAGCATAGATAGGTCAGTTTTATTATTTTTTTGGACCATTCTCTTGCAGAGTCTCCATATTTTATATGGCCAAACCAACCAATCAGATATTAGAGAAATATATTATTTCGATGTGGCATTTTTATGATTGTCTGTAGCTCTAATAGCCGACTGATGACTTCATATTGTCTGATTTTATTTTTTATGGATTTGGCTTTGGGGGGGCAGGCAGAGAATTAATGCCCCCTCATGCCCTCCCCCCCAAAGTTTGAGAAAGGTATTTGCGGGTGTATTTTAGTACAAATGGAAAGCAGGTATTAAAAAAACACGGAATTGATAAAATGACAGGCGTGCTTGGAATATCCATAACTGAACATTCTGAATGATTGTGTAACAATCGGGGCTAAAAATACACAATAAGAATTTGTGTATAGCCTACACCATGAACAGTAAGAATATTTTTTTAAATCATGAAGCAAATCGTGATACAGAATACAAGAGTAACTAGTAGTTGAATCAAACAAACAATACAACGTCTCTTATAACAGACATTGAATAACAAGCAAATCAGAAGCTCCCCTGATGATGCTATTTACCGAGGCGTTAGACGATTCCGTCCAAGATGCCCTGGCAGGGCTGAAGCAGGCCGACTAACTTAATACGTTCGTGTCTACCGCCATTCGGATAAACAATCACAATCGGGACTGTGTACACTGTAAAAACAACAGAAAAGACCGCCGGATGAGTTCCTCCTTTGCTGCTTTGATGGCGTCCACTCCATCTAACCCCCTTTCTCATAATAAAGAGGAGCCGATGCAGGTAGATGGGACATCTTGCCCACCTTCCAGAGACTCCGCTTCTAGTTCTGAGTGGTGTCGTTACTGTAAGAACAAAGGCCACACTCTCAGTCAGTGCCTTAAACCAAAGGGAAAAGGGGCCTCTAGCGAGACTTCACAGTGCTACACCTCTGACTTTATTACCGGTTAACCTTTTTTGGAGACAACACTCCCTTAAGGTCGAGTATGTACATCCCAGGGTCACCTTACCCCTTCCGGTGTGTCCGATGAACACTTTAACGGGTTTGATTCTGATTCAGATTCTGACCCTGAGAAGTTTCTCTCCCCCTAATCTGGAGAATTCCATCTCAGGTTCTGAAGATGGTGGTGAGAGTTTGGAATGGGACTCTGGCTGACGGATATTCCACTTGGCGGGGGAGCTCTCTCCGGACGATCTTTCTCTTTGCCTACTCAGAGGGGAGAGGCTAAAATTGCAGGGACGCTTGAATTTCCCTTGCCGCTCAACGTCCCAGCTGAATATACCGAACTAGCGGAGGTTTTTAGTAAGCAGAGGGTACCCTTCCCCCCCACCACCCATACGATTGTGCCATCAAACTTTATCCGGACACCACTCCTACCAGAGGGTGCCTATATTCCTTAGCTGCCCCGGAGAGTGCGGCCATGAAGGAATATATTGAGAAAGCGCTAGGTAATGGGTTCATAAGGCTATCTAACTTCGCCTGCTGGTGCAGAATTCTTTTTTGTAAAGAAGAAAAATGTAGAATTAAGGCCTTGCATTGATTATTGTTCCCTCAATGCCATAATTATAAAAAACCAGTACCCGCTTCCCCTGATGAATTCGGCGTTTGAACGTCTTCAGGGGGCTATTATGTTTTCCAAGCTCGACTTCCACAACGTCTCCAGCTTTCACCCGCAGACTAACGGGCAAATGGACCGGACCAACCAAACACTGGAGAACACCCTTCGATGCCTGATAGCCATTAATCCTACGTCATCGTCCCTGGGCTGAGTATGTCCATAACACTCTGCGTAATGCCTCCACGGGCCTCTCTCTCTTCGAGACCCAAGTAGGTTATCTGGCTCCGCTCTTTTCTGAACTGAAGAAAAATGTGAAGGTTCCTTCTGCTGGCTCTTTTGTTCGGAGGTGCCGTGCGGTGAGAAAACAAGTTCACGCCTCACTTTTGCGAGCTTCGGTGTCTCAAAAAGTTTCTGCCGACAGTCGGTCAGCACCCCCTTATCGAGTGGGTCAGCGGATCTGCCTCTGCGGGTTGAGTCTCGCAAACTCGCCCCGGACTGTTCAAAATCATTTGTAAAATAAACCCGGTGACGGTACGTCTTCAATTGCCGTGCTCCATGCGCATTCATCCTACTTTTCACACGTCGTGATTAAAACCCTTACTTATCAGTCCTTTGTCTCCTACTGAGAAATCCCCTCCCCCTCCTTGGCTCATGGATGGAGGTCCGGTTTATACTGTCCACCGACAGTAGGTAGGGGTTTTCTGTTTTTAGTAGACTGGGAGGGCTATGGCCCAGTGTAACGGTGTTGGGTCCCATCTAGGGATATTTTGGACCCCGAACTGATCAGAGATTTCCGTAGAGATCGATTTAAGGGATCGTTTGGGGTCGTCCCTTAGAGAGGGAGTCCTGTCATAGTCTGTGGTTTATTTTTCCTTTTTTTCTGCGGTTCTTGGGAATCTGTCAGATTTTTTCCCACGTTCCCTTCCGGGGTTTTGCTTCACCTCGCTTATAATTTGTTTCACCTGTGCTACTGCCTGCGGGGTATTTAAGCTCCTCACTTCCGCTTCCCGGTGCTTCTTATATTGAGACAGGTATAGTTAGGTACAAGCGACCTCGTGATATTAAAGCCTTGCTTTATGTTTATGAGGGACTTGCTTCTTCGTGTTAGTATAGCCTCAACAAGGAATAATCCTCTACGTAAAAACTGTTTGACTTACTCCATGCTGTTCTCCCTGAGACAGTCTCCTTTGTTGTTTCATTTTAATTTCACCTTCTTACCGGCCGTTTTAGTGTTACGTACTGAAGGTGTTTCTTTTCCATTGTTTCCCTGTGTCAGCTCTAGTATTTGAGCTTGGGAGACTTTGTTTAGTTCTCTCACGTGTTTTCGAGTTCCTCCCATTTTCCTGGCTTGATTATTATTTGGCCGTTTAGCTACTAGAATTATTCCCTTTTCTTTTCTACCCATTCGCAGTTTAAGCTCCCTTAGTGGCCCTCACCTTTGTGGGTGACTTGTTTTGATCCCCCTCCCCATCGTATTTGATTCTCCGCTACTGAAATCACATTATTCGGGATTTTAGTAAATCAACCCCTTGGAGTTGCAGATTATCCCACTATACTGACTCCCACTACACCCTCTACCCGAACCCGCAGGCTTTATACTGGCTGGAATACAAGTTAATGGTTCTTGCTTTAAAGCACAAACTCACTGATGCCCCCACACCAGCCATAATAAAGCCTGCAGGTTATCAGAATTATCGGAAGTATTTGTCATTGTACACAGACTGCCAGGACTGAAACACACATTAAAACCTCTCATTGTAGCGTTTCCAAATTCCAAATGGCTGTGAGTGCGGGATGCTGTATGATATTAGGGGTTTTGATCTTATGACTACTGCCAAGTTAGACACCACTGGGCAGTACTGGTATTCACAATGTTTTAGTGATCAGAAGAAAGTAGAAGCATGATACATGGTACAATGCTAAAAAAGAAAAAAGGAAACAAGGGCTGTCCAAACACACTAGACCACATTGAATCGCATTAATTAAACCACATTCACAAAAATAAAATTGCTCAAAATAGTAAATATCACTAAGAGGAAACAGGTATTAGGTCAAGGTATTGTTTGCATAGTTCCAGAGGACAGTACTTAATTAAGCTGCAATACTGTAATTGTTACTGACATACCTCTTGTAGTTTTAAGGCTGGGTTTCACAAATGAAGGGAGACTATGGCACGGACAAGGTTCCTATGACAAGGAACCATCTGAATAAAGACATTGCTGTTGATTATCTGCATCAAAATAACTTATTTTTCTCGAAGCAGACTAATGTTTAAATATTTGAATACTCCAATGCAGGGCTGCCCAACCCTGTTCCTGGAGATCTACCTCCTTGTAGGTTTTAATTTTAACCCCAATTTGGCAGCTCAACTAGATCTCTAGCTGTTAAATGAGGTGTGCTTTGTTAGGGTTGGAGTGAAAACCTACAGGACGGTACATCTCTAGGAATAGGGTTGGGCAGCCTTGCTCCAATGTATATTACTCATTTTTACTCTATAAATGTAAAGTAGTTGCATTTATTTTTACTCTATAAATGTAAAGTAGTTGCATTAGTCATGTCTTACTGCACAAATTAGGAAGTGACTTTTAGGTAGTTAATGATTTACACTGACGTCTGGTCCAAGCACACTCCAGAGCATATTATTATTTAATCATTGTGGAAGCCATGCACATTGATCCTTTTCAGATATTTCAGAAATTATAACAATTTATTTAATTGCTATAAACTACATTTCTTTAGAGCAGAAAAAGGAACCGTTTGTTTTTTATTTTAAAGGTGTGGAATTGAATTCGTTTTTATTTTCATCAGTGGAGGCAGTACTGTGTTTAAATACAATTAAAAAGTTAAATACAATTAGTTTAACATGGGCTAAATTATTTACACCACAAGGAAGCCTTCTGTAACAGGGCACATATTTCACCAGCACCAGGCTATTGAAAATAAAATGTTGTTAGATAAACTTTAATAATTTATTTTGCCATTGTATAACTTGTGACTGCAAGCATTTAGGGGTGCACAATAATGGGAAACCAGTTTCCTTATTGCCACTGAAGTAGCTGAAACATACAATGGGAGGAGACAGCTGGTTTTAGATGTCTCAGCTAAGCCTTGCATCTTCCATTGTGTGTCATCTTCACGACTGCATGTGGAAAGTCAATTAGCATATTTTCAGAACTCCTTTGTGACATTCGGAATGCACATGTGCACCCTCATTTACTTTATGATGAATGTTCCCAAGCTAAGCCAATGGCAAAAAGTAGAGGGGAAAAGAAAATAAATTTAAGTGCAGATTGTTGAAGACCAAAGAACAAGATAAAGTGCCTTACATTGCAGGAATGATTTTCCTTAAAGCAGAAGACCCTTTTAGTCACTCATTGTGAGTCATGTTATGCTGATAGGGTAACATGTGTAACAGGGACGTGCAGAGGATATTAGAGGGGCAGGGGCCCAAATTTATAAAAGGGCACGTCGGCGTTTTTTTTGCAAATAATTAAATAAATATATGCCTGGAATGACTACTTTTGCGACACTGTTAAAGGGATATTAAAATGTATGTATTTAAAACAAACCCATGACTGAGGTTGGTTCAAACACTGCCACATGACAGTTCAATAATGATACATGCAAAGACATGAAGTCTATTTCAATAAATTCTCCTCACATGTTAACTAGCCCAACTCTTACCTAGCCCTCTGACTGACATTCTCACTTGCAGAAGCTCAGCTTAATACTGCTGACAAAGATGCACTTCCTCTGGCTGCATGGCTGCCTCTCTCGCCTCCATATTCGTCTCTTACCACCTCTCCAGAGAAGGCATAATTTCTTTAGTAATAACGGGCAATAAGAAGATGCTGATATTGCTTTGTGTACCTGTATACAGTTCATATAACAAATAAAACTACTACTACTTCTACAACCCCCCTAAAGTAAGCCAGCATATAAAATGGTACATATATACAATTTAACCTTACGTATTCATTACAACATGTTGTTTAAATATGTTGTAGATTGTTTTACAAAACGATTGAAAAATGTATCACCTTCCTAGCCAGTAGGCCTATAGCAACCGATAAAATAAAAGTCTACCCGTATTCGTTCTTGCATTCTCACAATGCTTTGCACTTTTGTGAAAATCCTCATAAGGGCGCTTTACGTTAACATATAGTTGACTGAGATTAATTCAACAGAGAAGAGTAAAGACATATGGAAAATAGCCTTTTTAATTGACCTTCTTAAACGTGTTCAGCTCGTTTCAATTGACAATATAAACGTAGTAACAGGGTGTTCAAAATGTTGCTTTTAAAACGACATTGACAAATATGAAAAGCTAATCAAATGAAATAGGGTTTTCACACTCAGTCAGTGTGGATTCGTGGAAATAGGTTAAATACGCTACTGCTTTTAACGTTCAAATTATTAACACTTCAACTCATCAAACAATTAATTACATTAAATCCCATTTCAATAATGTAGCCTATTGAAATGTAAAGGATAACAAAAAATAGCCCATTAAATTTATACATATATTTATGCTACAGTTAAACATCACATTAAACGCAATTCTCATTCGCCTTTAAGTGCTGTGCTGCATCATCATAGTGACGGAGAACTTTAATCCCTGAACGTATTACATTAGCTAACCAGCTATCTAGACAACATTAAAACTGCTGTGGTGCGATTGGACAGTTATTTTAGGTTAAGTGGATGGGACACACGAACTCGACCATATTCCACTGATTATCACATTACTAGCAAAAGTCTAACAATAGCTAGTTTGCACATTTTGAGCTGCTAAATAGTTCAAGCATAGATAGACCCTACTTGCCAAATAGTGTCAAGAAATTCCTAAAGCGCATCAATATCAATATAAAACGAAAATTAACAGTATATTTATACTTTGTTTGGCCACATACCTGATGTCTGCCTCAAAGAAACTCATGACTGACTTACGACTGTCGAGTGCCTATGCATGCAATTTTGCGTGCGTGCGTTCTTTCACCATAGAAAGGCTCGGTGCCCACACAGCGCCGGCCGCTGCGGCAGGAAACCAGCTGGGATGGTAGAGGGCATCGCCCGGGAGCACCAATCTTCTGACCTGATATTTTGATTCAATCAATATATCTGTTCGGCAGGGCAGGCTGTGCGCAAACAATAATTTATTTATTTATTTAAAAAGAAAAAAAAATTATATATTTTTTTAAACAGAAAAAGGGCACTTTTCTATAGGAGGCCAAACGGCAGGTGCTCAAGCCCCCTTTGAGGTCTATGTGTGCACGTGCCTGATGTGTAATACATCCATTCTAGAACATCTTTTTCACAGATCTAATATGAGTTTGTGTTATTGGGATGGCAGGTATGCCATCCGCCAAGTTACGGCTTGGTGGGGCATGCCCCATACCTATACAGCACTGAGAGATTGGCACTTTTCAAGGTTTCCTACAGAAATAACGACAATGACCACAGACTCTCAGCCCTTTAAAAAACATTAACATTCTGACCTCATGTAACCACACAGAATTCAGGTAGAATCTCACACATCCACATAATAAAGCCCCAAACTTGGGTTACATTACATTAGTCATTTAGCAGACGCTTTTATCCAAAGCGACATACAGTAAGTGCATACAGAAACGTCATAGAAGTAACTACAGAACAGATAAGATAAAGCACATTCTTCCCATAAAGTACCAGCTATCCCTAGTAATGAACATTGAATGCAGTTCACAGTAAACTGGGTAAATCAGCTCTACTACAGTTCTATTCTAAATATTATAAACTTCAATACACAGTTCAACAAGAACAAGTACCATGAGGTCCTAGATAAGTATCAATCCAGGTGAAGTCTGAAACGGTGTGTTTTCAGGCTACGACGGAACGCAGGCAGGGTTGGCATAGAACGTAGGAGAATGAGAAGTTCGTTCCACCACTGGGGAGCTAGGGTGGAAAAGCTCCGCAGTCGGGACGAGCGAGTGCCATTGACACGGAGGGGGGGAAGTGCGAGTCGCCCTGCTGCAGATGAGCGAAGTGGTCGAGCAGGAACATAGTTCTGGATCAAGTCCTGCAGGTAGACAGGGCCTGTTCTATTGGCTACAGTGTAGGCCAGGGTCAGAACTTTGAACCTGATCCTGGCTGCAACTGGCAGCCAGCAGAGTGACCTCAACAGGGGGGTGACATGTGAACATTTCGGGAGGTTGAACACAAGCCGGGCAGCTGCGTTCTATTTTGCAGTTTATTCTCCTTCTTCCTAGTCATCAAACATGATCATACCCTCAAAGAATAATTCTCCCCATTGGATAGCAACATCTGATAGGTAGCTAGTCTGATTAGCCAATTAAAGGATGTACATGTGATGTATGTCACCCAATAGAGTAGGCCTAATCGCTACAATATTTCTCAAAAACATCGTCATTGCCATCTTTGTTGTGTGTGGAAGCTAGCTTGCCAAGTAACAATTGCCAAAAAATACAATGCCTCCTATCAATGTACATTAAATAATCATTTTCAAATTAGTATAATGCCGTGACTTTACTTAGAGGGACACAAGTCAGCCAAGTGCTTAGGAAGTAATGGTGATCACATGTGAAATAATGACGAAGTTTGATGTTGACGGTGAACTCCTTACAATTTAAACTCAGTATCCACTGTATTAGGAATAGTTACCTAGTATTATCTAATCTTCGATTGCTGCAGCCCATCTCTTTCAGGGTTCAACAGGTGCATTCAGTGCAAATATAGGCTACCATTGAAAATAACTACTAATTATACAGTTTCTAAGAAATTGAAATAACATAAAACATTTGATATTACCGTCACCATTCGCACAAGGGAAGGAGCCTATCCACAGGTAAAGTATAAAAGGGGCGCTTAGAAGCCACACTGGCAGAATTTTCCTTTTAGCGAACAGCTTTGTCAGCATGCTGTCAGGAGGAGTTTTCTGGTCCCAAAATGGATAAATCCACCGCTGATGGTCTGAGAAGCTTTTGTCTACCTAACAAAAGGTTTGTAGCTACTTTGATGACATGTTACTTAATGTATGACTTAACTATGAGTTAATGTTCATTAATTGATGATACATTAAGTAATCACATTAATTAATAATGACTTGATCGTTTATTAATATTGAGCTGTAAAGATTGAATGATACATCATGCATTAAATCATGATGAAATCATGATGAGTCATGTATTAGTTAAGGCATGAGGTATGTTCCCTTATTGTAAAGTGTTACCAATACGTACAAAAATGGCAAGTTACTCACGCATACAAAGCACTGTCTATAATAAAACTAACAAAGTCGTCTGCCATTAAAAATACTGAAATGAGGCCAAGTTACACTTGTTTATTTGTGTGAGCTAAGATAGCCATTATTGCTTGTTGTAACTTGGCCTCATTTTGATATCAATACTTTTAATAGCAGGCTTAACGTTGCTTGTTTTATTATAGATAGTGCTTTGTATGCGTGAGTAACTTGGCCTTTTTGTACGTTGAAAACGTTTGTTGAGATGTAGAATTTACTGTAAAGGCATAAAAACATAATAATATGGAAGTAAAAAGGAAATGCTAGAAAATAAAGCACATGTACTTTGATGCATTCAGCGGGAGTGAAATTGTGTCTCAAATATAACACTTCAATTCAATTTACACTATCCCCAGATAAAGTCAAGTAAGAGAATGTGCAATGTCAGAGTGTCTGAAGATGACCTACTGGAGTTCTAAATGGTGCTTGTGGAAAATAAAAGCAAAAAATTGTGCTAGGATGAAAGAGTTGAAAAATAAAGCCAAAATACGAGTTATGAAAAGATCCTAAAAAATTCAGACACTAAAGTAAAAAATTATAAAAACTTTTATTGTTGCAGGCAACATACCCTCTTTTAAACCTTGGAAACTTGCAAATGCTCAGTGCTAAACTAGGTATACTGGGGAAAAATTAGCTGTCTGCAAAGTTGGAATTAAATTATATTTGCATTGTGACAGTGTTTCCAACAGGACGCAATGGATTTGATGGAGGACCAATGGCAGAGAACTAGGATCATATTTTCTGCATATGGGAGAGGTAAGACTGAAGCTCGTGTGTTGACTTGTGGACGCTGTATGATGGAGTGAGATTACATAAAAATCCATAGCCAGTGCTGACATGAGCTTGGCATATCACATATTCCCTCTCTTTTCACTTACATTGTCTTGAGCTTATTATCAGTGTTCTCCCCTGCACACAAATTAAATAATAGGTGTGACCTTTACATGATGAAAAGCAGAGGAGTTTTGTTCTGACATGCCTCTTTGTCTTGGGAGGCTGTGCAGTGGGGTGGGTTGAGCTGCCTACATTCTGCAGTGCTTCACCAGGAAGGCCACAAGGGGACAATTATCTTTCTTTGTTACAGGTTTGAATCACTTACCCCCTTAACATTTAGTTGCTTTCTTAAATAAGACTCATCGGCTATCGTACTTAGATCACAGCTTCTGCAGAAACTCTCCAACTACAGAGCCTATGGCAGATGTGCGTCACTGCAGGGAAGTGCAGAGGGTGTTAGAGAGGCAGCTGCTCAAATCTCCAAAAGGGCACATTCAGGAGATTTTTACAAATAATTAAATAAATCTATGAATTTCTCATTGTTCCTTCTCTCCTTTCTCAGCATGCTTGCTAGGCTATAAAAGGCGATATGAAGATGCCGATTAGCATAATACCAATGGTCAACTACAGATTAAATGGTCAACTACAGATTTAATTTAGACTACACTATGGCTATATGCATGGCTCATATAGCTACGTAGAATGAGTGAGCCAACATCTTGACTGAGAATTAAGCAATCATGAGAGGTCAAGCTATATTGTGCTAGCTGTTCCAATAGCCATAGCACAACCTCAAGCTATATCATTAGCTAGAATGAGCTAGCCAACACCATCAATAAGCAAAATGCTTTTGAACATTTAGCAGGTCGCTCTAATGTAAGCAAACAACAAAGCTCATTTTCAATGCACCACTTTCTATTCATATCGCTTATCATTTTGCTTCACTTTGCAAAAACTCAATTTACCATTCACTCACTCAGTTTCGGATATGATGAGTTTGCCATTTTGACTAAGCCACTTCTCTATTGTAGGCAAGTGAGGCTACTGCTGTAACTCGGCAATGGGGTTCATTAGTTACAGATCATCTACAGACCACCGGGCCCGGGCATGCACGCCCCTTTCCTGTTTGCTTCCAAGGCGAGATGCCCTTCATTTTCTTAACACGTCAAAAACACAACGGGCAATGCTGGTCATTTTATCGATTACAATCTCACTCTGATGCTGCCTCAACCTGCGCTGGCACGTCAAACGAGACTTGAGATTTAAAACTTATGGCTCAAATTTTGTGGAAATATTGTTGTGAAGTAGGCCTAAACAGTGATTGTGTTTTACCAATATAAAATACATTTATCAAATGAAAAAGGGGCAGTTTCTCACGCCTCCAGAGCACCACCTTCTGCACATCATAACCCCATTATTTTTGGCCATCCAGAGGCAATTTCCACCTAGTTTCTATTAGTGTTATTTAAAGTTGGAATTGAAGAAGACGCTGTATCATTCAGAATTAGCAACAGAATACGTTTGTCAGAACCATCACATACAGTACATAATAGGCATAATGCGTACCTTAATGCTTTTAAATACAAAAACATACAAAAGTATGTGTGTTTTTACATAACAGCAACGTATTACAGTCAAAAGTGCGATATGTGGTTGCTGTGGAAATGTCGACTGTACGGGACTTTGGCGAAATGCAACAAGATAAACTCTTTAAGGTTAATTAGAAAACAGTTGCAGCTTCGTAGTTCGTTTTATAAACATATTTACACGAGAGATTTTGTTCTACTAAAGCGAAAGTACATCAGGTAGCTACTGTACAAGATACAGTAAGCAAGGGAAAACGCTGAATGCTTATTTGTACAACGTTTCAAAAAATATTATCGTTTCTATATCTCAAGTGCATTTTACAGTCTGTGGCAAGATGAGGGTCGTAAGCACTTTGGGCTATTAATAGCACCCTGCTATTTTATTGCCCTGCAGTGCAACTGGAGAGGCTGAGGTTTTTGCAAGTGGTGACCCTTCAATCCTGCGTTAAAATTACCGGGGTTTTCTTAAAGCTGTAGTTTATAATTTCAGACAAGCATGAATACTGTAATTGGGACGGATGCGACTACCGCTATGGGGTCACCATGGATAGGGTTCAAACAAATTACATTGTCACAGATCCTGCAAAACAAAGAAATTGCAGTTGAATTCAATCATGAATTAAAATTCAGGAGAAACAAAACAAATTTCATGTATAGTATAAAATCATTTTTAATAGAATATTTAGCCAATTAGCTGCTTGCCAAGTAAATTACTGATTTTACATGAACACAATTTTCACTTCCAGCACAACAGCCAGTTGCCTCAGGTCTGACAAATCCCTTTCTTGTTTCCCCCCCACCCCCCCCCCCCCCCATTCTGAACAATCTCCAGAAAGAATCATAATTTGTCCTTGTGTCTGTGTTACCTTGCAAGTGAGGTGTAGCCTGCCTAATCCTTTCTATTAGCATTGCTCATTGAAATCCACCAAATGCAAAAATGTCTTTGAATTGCAAACGTATATATGGTTATTCAGAGTGCCGGCTGTCCTATACGCAAGAGATACGCACTGCGTGCACGGCCCCGCCTTCCTTGAAAGGGTCACAGGCTTCTTGGCTTATAACAGCTGTTCTCAAACTTTGTCTAGTTGCAAGTATTAAGTGGAGGTTTATTAGTAAATAAAAACAGATTGCACCACACAAATGTTGACAAGCTTTTGATTCTAATGCTACTTCTCTAATGTCACTACATATGCCTTTACATTGTAATGTCAAAAAGTAATAATGTGGATAGAATTATATGCATTATATGATTAAACTGGAGGGCATACTACCACTGCACAGCTATAGAATGATGGACAATAGGGAGATTAGATGGAAGTAACCAGCTTTAAAATTTTGCCTCTGGATATGGTTCCAGTTATTCTGTAAAGGGAAAAATGACAAGAAAAAGAGCAGACATAGTGGGGTTTAAAATAATAATGTACAATACTGGAGCCTGACAGCTTCCAAAGGTCATATAGGTGATATAAGACATTCTTCATAATTCCATACCACATAGCTATTTCAATAAACATTAAATATTCCCTGTCTACCTCGGTCTGACACCATTGCCTTTATGACAATAGGTGTGTTCTGCCATTGAGTCTGTCAAAAAAAAAAAAAAGAAGAAAAAAAAAGATTGCAGCAGCCTAGAAGACTGCCTATATTATCAATTTATTTTAATAAGAAGGGGAAGTTCACGTTACAAATGTACACTGAATCTCAGTCTGGAAATTATGCTAACATCTTTAGATTTATCATATTTTGTAAGGCTTTTACATTCCTGGATTTACTGGAACAAAGAGGCAAAATATCTTTAAGTGGTTCTGCTTGAATCCAAAGCTCCAGCCAGTAAAACACAACGGTCTTTGAAATACGATGCATATTTACCTTATTTTTATGCTTTCCCCCATTTTGTCCTCAATTTGGAAAACCCAATCATGTGGGCTACATCCACGTTCATGCTGCATTCCCGCTGCCAATGCTGGATAGTGTAGACAAGCACAAACTCTATTCTGAAGCATGCACAGTGAAATGTTCAGTGTTGATTAAACTCTAGCAGTGTTGATTAAACTCTAGCAGTGTTGATTAAACTCTAGCAGTGTTGATTAAACTCTAGCAGTGTTGATTAAACTCTAGCAGTGTTGATTAAACTCTAGCAGTGTTGATTAAACTCTAGCAGTGTACATATGAGCGTACTCTGGCCAGATTAGGCTCATATGTACTCCGTTAATCACAGAGGGATTTATTGTTTTCAACCGATGTAATCAACAGGGAAAGAAATGACCGTTATGTAGAAGTGGCAGAAAAGCACTAACTTTCAGGTTGAATAGCTGGTGAGTTGAAACTTTGGTCAAGAATACGGTTAGAAACTCATAAAAAAACAAAAGAAAAACAGCAGAGCTTGTGGCTCTCCAGGACCAGGGTTGCAGACCCCTGATCTAGAGCAACAAAAGGTATCTGACACATTACAAAACTGTGCAGACATAGTGTCAAAAAGCAGTTTGCACCAGTGCACAATACATGCCTGATAAATTTGGCTGATGATAAATGAATAACTACACGTATAAAAATATTACTGATGTATTTGGCTGCCATGTTGGATGTGGCCTTGGACTGGATGCAGTGGGACATAGTGCACTATATATGGATTAGGATCAATAAGAGTCTGATGTATGTGGAAAAATTGGATAATACTATCAAGAGCTGTGTGGGAGAGAAAATATAGGCACAATGATGAGAACAACAGACCGGCTTTGAAAGATGCATATTAATGCAGTCCTTCATTCAATGCAATCTATTACTATATTAGAAAAGATTGACCGGTCTTGCATTTTAATTAGGCTCTGAGCTGGTTAAGCCCCTCTCCGATGTGAAAATGTTACTTGAGACTAGACTGAGGCAATCCTGACTTGAGATTCATCCAATTATATGGGTCAGAATTCCACTACTTGCTAGATTGTAGTGTGCTAGTAAGCCATTATGCCGGTTCTAACAGGAAGTGACCCAGCACAGCCTCTGGGTGTGAGATTGGAGCAATCTTGACAGGGTCCTGTTTTAAGTAACTGAGAAGTGCCACAAACTGTCAGGGATTGGTCCACAAAAATATTAAAATGTTCTCCAAAAGCCACAATAACAACAGATCGGCACATGGGGAGACATTAGACGAAGAAAAGTCATCTATTGCAAATCTACTAATCTACTAAAAGTCATCTATGTTCTTGTGAAAAAAAATTATTTAATTTTCACCGCATTTGGTACCACTGACTTGCAATGAAAAACGGGTCTGAAAGACATATATTTCAGCCAACTGCACTAGTGCCAGAGAGCAACACTCTCTGGACCATGACCAGGAAGTGTGCTTCAACAACAAAGCCTGGTTTTATCCCCTTGGTTAGCACCTAATTTGCTCTTAATGACTTAATTGGTATCCTTTTTAGGATTGAAGATTGAGGCTGAGCTCAACAGTAACAATTTAAAGGAAGTCTGGAAAGGAATGAAAACTATGACAGGATCGCTGGACAAGGGCAACAGGGGGATCACTCTTGATGGTTTTAATTTAGACAAACAGCTGGCTGATTAACTAAATGGTTTTTATCTAAGATATGATAATCATGATTTTACTACACAAATCAATGAAATAAGGGAAATGGGCGGCAGTGTAGTATAATGGTTAAGGAGCTGGACTTGTAACTGAAAGGTTGCCGGTTCGATTCCCAGGTAGGACACTGCCGTTGTACCCTTGAGCAAGGTACTTAACCTGAATTGCTTCAGTATATATCCAGCTGTATGAATGGATAAATGTAATAAGAAGTTGTGTAAGTCGCTCTGGATAAGAGCGTCTGCTAAATACCTATAATGTAAAAGACCAAGGCTTTTCCAGCCATTGTTATTGATGTCAAGAGTGTGGCATACCTCTTCAAGCATACTAAGGTCAGAAAGAGCCCAGGACCTGACAACATCTGTGGCCAGGTACTAAAAACTAAGCTATGGAAACACTCCACAATTGTTCCAGTAGCCAAGAGTAAAACCCCCAAAGTGTTAAATGATTTTAGGCCAGTAGTGCTGACATCTATAGTTATGACGTTTTTTGAAAAGCTCATAAAAAAGGAGGTTTTATTGCAGGTGGAAAACTCACTGGACCTTGCAATTTGCATATAGGGCGAGCAGAGGTGCGGAAGATGCCACCATTACGCTGCTGAATTTTCTGTACCAGCATTTGGAGGGCCCCAAGAGTCATGCCAGACGCTTATTTATAGATTTTTCTTCTGCATTTAACACTATCCAGCCACACCTTCTTGCAGAAAAGCTTATCAGTCATTTTAATCTTGATTTTAATCTAGTTGGCTGGATAATTTACTTTTTGACGGATAGGTCACAGTGTGTGACAGTAAATGGCACTCTCTCCAACCAGCTCTACTCATCCACTGGCTCCCCACAAGGTTGTCTTTCCCCCCTTCTTTACATCATGTACACTAATGACTGTCACAGTAGCTATAAGAACAGACACATTTAAAAATTTTCTGACGATTCTGTAATAGTAAGTCTTCTGGAAGGGGAAGAACAGGATTATGGGCCGGTGGTTGATTACTTTGTATCATGGTGTGATGAGTCCTTCCTCCATTTAAATGTGTCAAAAACAAAAGACATGATCATTGATTTTAGGAAGTCATCACCTAACCCGTTACATACTGTTGTCAAAGGTGAGGATATTGAGCTGGTAGACCATTACAAATACTTGGGTGTTGTTCTTGATAACAAACTGTGTTTTGAACCCCATGCAGATGCTATCTCAAAAAAGGTCCAACAGCATCTTTAGTTCTTGAGGAAAATGAACTTTTTTAATGTTTCTACTGAAATGATGAAATTTTATTGAATCTGTTTTAACCTTTTGTATTGTTGCCTGGTTTGGGAATATTAATATGTCCAACACAAACAGACTTGGAAGACTTGTTAAAGTGGCAAGCAAGATTTCAGGGGTAAGTCAGGCCCAGCTCACAACCATTTATATAACAGGCAGATCTTTAGGAAGGCAAATACTATCCTGGTTTGCTGCGACCACCCTCTCCGGAAGGAGTTTGAGCTTCTGCCCTCAGGCCGCCGTTTTAGGGTGCCTGTGAGGAGGACCAGAGACATAAGGTCTTCTTCATCCCTAAAGCTATTGACCTGCTTAATAGAAAATAATACTCAGGCTGGCCCCGCCCCCAATTTGTCTTCCTCATTTTAAAATTTCTAATTTTATTTATTTATTTAATTTATTTATTTTAGCTCCTTTTAAATACTATGTACTGCCTCTGCTTATTATATGCTGCTGCTGTTGTTGTTGTTGATGATGTCTCTTGTATTTATGTGTTCTTATTTGAACCTTGGCTGCAAACCAAATTTCCCCTCGTGGGACAATAAAGTTGAATTGAATTGAATTGAAAGGTCAGGAGACCAGATATTCAAAAGAACAGTAGCTGCATGATCTCTCAATAGAATCATCCACCTAATGAATGTTCTTTTGAATATCTGGTCTACAGATATAGAATAACTTGAGTGATTGGGTAGCATTAATGTCCAAGCTTGTAGTTTTAAATGATCTCCCGGAGATGGAGCAACCTTCTTAAAGACCCCGTGCAACCATAAAATAAACATTTTTAATAGATCATATTATGAATAAAAATACATGGGAAATAAATATGATTATATTAAGTGCTTGTTATTCTTTCAACCTTTTTTATTGTGGAAGCTAAAAAGTTCTTATACTGTTGCTTTTAAAGTACTGAGTAAATTGTAGGGACTGTACAGGCATCACAGCTTGTTGTATAAGCAGCTGAGTGGGCATATCAAAATACAAAAAAAAGTAATGTAAAAATAAAATACAGCTGTGTAGGGAGGACGGAACACAATGTTCAGATGGGAAAGCTAGCTAAGTTAGCTAGCTAATGCTATTTGTGTCAATGCTGGGTATCGACTCAAAGAGCGTTATCAGAGGAAAGTAAATAGGCTATCTCGCTATCTAATTTGGTTTTTGAAATTTGTTAGAAGGCTAAATGACAAACTGACTCAATTGCCAGCTATAAATAGCTTGCTGACCTATACAGCTAGCTGTAAACCCATACAGTGAACATACATCACCGTTCTCTAACGCATTCCTATTTGCCTGACAGACAGCTTCAGACCTCACTCCTGAGGTGGCAGCGGTTTTCCTATTATTGAGTTTGAAGAGTATGTTGTACAGCTGAATCACTGACTTGCTTGGTTTTGTATTGGAGTCTGTGTTGTTTTTTTATATAATTATTATGTTCTGTCAGCTAGCTAATGGACACTATGTGAGCCTGTGTAGTGGACTGACTATCAAAAGTGAACTTGTGACTATTCAAAACAGAAGGAACATGCTCCCTCAGTCCTCAAGATTATTTTTTCTATTATTTTACCCTTTATACATTTGGAAAAGGTAAGTATCTTATTCTTATGGCTTAATGAATAGTTTCAAAAAGTAAATGCACAGGCTCTTTAAATAGGAAAGTATTTTTACTACATGATAGGAGTACATTCTTGCATGTAACTCATAGTCCTACTATGGTGACAGGCGTGGTCTTCAAAATTACCCTCAGAAGAAAAGCTCCAAATGACTCCTCAAGTTACCCTCAGTGTCCTGTATCAATTGAAAAAGTGTTTTTTCAAAAGTTTGCATGTTGGTTTTTAAAAACTGTCCCCATTTTGCTCGCAATTTCAATGTCGATTTGTATTTGCAGCCACAATCTTTGCTGAACCCTCTGCTATAAATTCATGAGAGTGCAGGCTCTCGAGAGATTGCAAAGCCTGCAAGCTGTCCTCCAAAGCATGTGCTGTCAAGCTGCTGCTTATTTTCACACCACACTCTGCAAGTTGAGCTCACACAGGCGTGAGATGGAGCATATTCAGCTGGAGTAAGCAAACTATGGGCACCCGGGTGACATGGGGTGTTACTGTTGAGCCGTGTGAAATGGTCATCCCTGTTGACAAAATCCTTCTCTCCTTGGGCAATGCTATGCCCAATTATGCATCATCCTGGACATAGTAAAGACTGGCATTGGCACTGGCACAGTCTGGATTCAATACCGGACTGTGGGGCATGTCCACACCCTTCAGTCCAAATGTTAGGGGTTTTGTCATCGACTTTGTCATACGGAAGTTGTGGGGATGGATGGTTTTTTCCTCATAACATAGACTATGATAAAGTGATACCATAAACTATGTTTATGCCCTGTACCAATATAAATTGGAGCACTGTACTCTTGTTCTTTTCAGCCTTCATTTTAAGAACGCTTCCCTTGCTTGGAGAAGATATTATGGTAAGAAAGTGCAGCTACTGTCGGTTAATGGGCGTTAGTGTTAAGTGTTAGTAGATTTCAACTTCTTTCATTAGCTAATAAATGTGTTTCAGTTGTCAGCACTTAGGTCTTATTCTTGCTCTATTCTGCAGCTATCTCTAACAGTTATTTTAACCACTGAGACACCTTGTCTACCAACACAGCCAAAAATGGCATCCGTAATGCATTCGGAGCAAAAAGTGAAGATATTATCCAAAAATAAGAAAAGTTGAACTTGGGACTCTGGCTGCCATGACATGAAAACATTATTCAAAATTCCATTGCATTAATATTTCCCATCTGCTAATGAAAAAAAAAAAAACTTCAGGGGAAAGAATGAAATAAATCTCAAAACTGCCCTTGAAGTCTTATCTGTCCTTGCTGGGGAACATGCAGTAAACGCTGTCTTCAGCCATAATGCATTCACTGTTTATAATGCCATCACTGCCACCCTGAGTCATTACTGTGGTCGATTAAGGCTCCCCAGGTATTAAAGGCATTTTCTGATAATTACCAGCAACTACGTGATAAGAAGAAATTCCAAACAATGAAGTCAATTATCATTAGGAAAATGCAGAACCTCCTCAGCTATGAATATCAAATCGCTAATTTATAGTCAAGTTAAAAATTAAAAAGGTCTTTGGAGTGTGACTTCTAAAATTTTTTGTTTAATTGTTCTCAGTTTTATTGTATAAATCTCTGGAAAAAATAGGCCTTTAAAGATGCCAAAAATGTGTGTGGGGGGGGGTGTTGTAGAGACTTTACAGTCTCAATTGGTTAGTCATTTTAATAAACATTTGCATTGTAAGATAAAGAAGAAGGAAATGATTGTCCTCTACACAGGCCTCGGGCGTCATCCAGCAGAGAAGAAATATGATACAATGTGCTTCTTCTAATTGAAGAGAAGTGCTCTTTAATTAAATATTAATCAAATGTGGCACATAATTTTTTAATGAAAATAGCTGTGTTTCCAAAAGCTCAGCCTTAGAGTTACGTTGGTTCATCGAAGATATCAATGGATGGTTTATATTCCTGGGGCAATTTTCACTGCGAGCTAATGCAGTGACCACGGAAGTTGTCATTGAGAGATAAATCATAATTTGTCAACTTTTCTTTCTTTGTATATTTTAAGAAGAAAGAAGTTCAAATCAGTATAGTTTACTTCAATACAGGAAGCCTTCTCCCATGTCTGCACTCCCATCGTCTGTAGAAGATTAATGTTTTTGCTGCTAGAGAGCTCACTGACATCCTACTAATCCTGAGATGCATGGACACGTGGCAAATGCAGATTCCCTGCTAGGGCCATTGGTCCCCTGGCATCATTCGATAGGGACAAACCCCATGATTGAAAGACAGCAGGTACAGTACATTTCCGCACCACTAAAGAATAGCAGCTTGGCTCCAGTACACAGCTGTGTGGATGTAGAGCAAATGATTCACATTGGGAGGGAGGAAAAGGCGAGGGAATGTCAAACCTTTGCCTGTTTTCGTGCTCTTTTCCCACAGAAATCCTGAAGCGATGTGACCTCTGTATAAACGTGGAGGGTGGACTCACCTCCCTATGTTTACCTGGCTTCATTTTTCATTCAGTCCCTTTTAATTCTTAAAAGTAAAGTTTGGTAGAATCTCAGAGGCTCCTCTTTTCGGGGTATATTTTACGCATCAGAAGGCTCTCTGAAATGAATGTGTCAGCATGCTTTTGTCAGTGTTCAGCCCCTGGGAGGAGGAAGATCATTCATTTATATTAAAGCTGAATTTGACTTGTGCTTATCATGAAAGCACCTCGCTCTTGCATGTGTAAAGGGATGGATCAGAATATTAGTGTTTGTGGAATAGGAGCTTTTATGCTTTGCAGTCTCTTTACCTTTTGTAATCACATCACCGTTGACAACACCTCCCTATAATAGTCTGTTCTGAGAGGCAAATGCCTTTGCAACAGCTGGCATTTCTTATGGGACCCAATTCCGCAAATCCCAGTCATGTCAACAGTGATTCCTTTAAAGTCCACACTTTTATTTTTGTTCTGCCAGTGTGGCAGGGAATCTGCCTATGGTGTTTTATGTATTGTAGAAACGTCATTTTTGTCAGAACAGAGCTTTATTCTTGGTGGCTTCCCTACCTCTGCCAGTAGGCATCTGGAACCCATCCAGAATACCCCTGCTCAGCTGGTCTATGGCCTCGCCTAATCCTATCACCCCCTTCTCTCCTCCCTGTACTAGCTGCCTGTAACTGTCATGGTTCGTGGGTTTTTTTTTTTTCCCCACTGCGATTCTCGTCCTGTTTCTCAATTGAAAATCATTGAAAATGCTTTCCCGTGATTGTTATTCGTTTCACCTGCTTCTACCTGCGGGGTATTTAAGTTCCTTACTTCTGCTTCCCCGGTGCTTCTTTGTCATTCATTTATACATTGAGCCAGGTATAGTCAGGTTTAAGCGACCTTGTGATATTAACTTGCTTATGTTCACGAGGGACTTGCTTATAGCTGTATTCAGGTATAGGATTGTGTTCCTCCTTTTAGCGTTCTGCAATATTTGTTTCTGTGCTGGTCTCTACGAGACAGTGTTTTCTTTTGGTGGTTTTATTTTGTTTCACCTTCCATCGGACGTTGTAGAGTTACCTTCTGAAGGTGTTTTCTTCTAGCCTACTATTATTGACTCTAATATTGAGTTTGGGAGATTTCGATTTGTGTTTCATTCGTTCTATTCGAGTTCGCCCTATTTTTGTGGGTAGATTTAGTTTGACTGTTTAGCTGTCAGGAATTAGTTCCTGTTTTTCTTTTCTTCTGTTTGTGTTATTTCCCTCTTATTGGTCCTCACTTGTGTGGGTGACTTGTCTGATCCCCCCCTACCTATGCTCGTGATTCACCGCTACTAAATCCATCACAGTAACAGCTTACATAAAAAAATTTAAACCTCGCTGCTAGTCTACAGTAAAAGAAAATAAAGCTCATTTCAAAAGATCATCAGACTATCACGGTCAGACCGCTCTGTTCTGCATCCCCCTCCTAGGCTCTTGCTTGCATGTCCTGGTCATATCCTGTCTGTGGTCAATTGAGCTTCCCACAACAGATAAGACAGCAGAGTTACTGTCTCTTTTCTACTGACTTGAAGAGCCATAATTTTACAATAATCTGTCAATAAGAAAATGCGATTTGATTTTGGTACTTTGGAACAAACACATTAAATGTCACTTGTGCCGAGGTTGGTTTTTTCATCGCTTTAAATAGGGTCGGTCTGTCACTTATCCTTTTTTTTTTTTGTACTGTGGCTCTTTTTATCCAATATAAAAGCACTTATGTACATTGGCCCCACAATGGTGGAATGACCTGTCCATCTCAATCAGGACAGCAGAGTCCCTCCGTAACTTCTGGCACAACCTGAAGACGCACTTATTCAGGAAATACCGATTCCCATTGCCCCCCTCCAAATCTATCTTCTACCTATCCTAAAAAAAACTCTACCTTCCTTTCCACATATTAATTATTGTGACAAAGAATTACCTATCGCAAGTGTGTTATGGCCGGTCCATTACACTCTCATTAATTACTATTTGGAATGTTGGTGATTTATGAACTTGTAAGTTCATAAATCACCAATTGGACACTAATGGTGCACTAATTGTAAGTCACTCTGGATAAGAGCATCAGCTAAATGCTTAAAATGTAAATAAGTTTGTATTAATTTGTCCAATTACTCTTGGTTCCCTAAAATGGGGGGACTATGTATAAAAAGGGCTACAATTGCTACACGGTTCCCCCGATATTCTGCACGTTCACTGTTCTATTTCAAATCCAATGTGCTGGAGTAGAGCCAAAACAACAAAAAAATGTGTCACTGTCCAAATATTTTTGGACTGCACTGTATATGGAATGAAATTCATTTTGGAAGAAGTTTGTTTCTTTTGTTAAATATTTAAAGTTTAAAAAGCTTTCTTTCTCTCTAACTAAATATTCCTTTCCTGGTTTTTGTCAACTATTCTGCATTAGGAGAGAACACTAAGGTAATACTTTTCCGAATCTCTTCCTGGATTAGGAAAGTCTGAATCTAATTTAAGGAGAATTTGTATAAGATTTTTCGGAAGACATCAGCTGGAAGGAATTGTCCGGCTCTGTAGGTCAGTGGTTCAAATGTTCTTATTTTTTAAATTGCATTTATAAATGCATTTCCCCCTTTAGGCTGTGTACATTATGTTGTGAATACTGCCTACATCATTACTGGGCAGTAAAAATAATATTGATCTTGTGTTCAGTCTGCTGGTCATTGCATCTGTTTTTTTGTTGACTTAAAGGAGGTCCAGTGTTTTTATGAAATTACTTCCTCATACAAAGGTTGTTTCAGGGGTTGCGCTGGAGGACAATGGTTTCCACTTCTTCTACGACATTACCTCCTGAGTCCTGAGCAAAGCATTACTGAAATTTTCCATTTCCATCATTTCTGAGGCCTACTGCATTTTAATGGTCTCCACAAAGAAATTACTTTAAAACCATCTGCTTTATTCTCTGTAGTCCATGTCCATACAGTGCATTTTATTGAAACTGTTGTAAATGCGCTTTTCAAGAACACAAAGAAGATCAAAATCAATGGAAGCTTTTAAATTAATGGGCTCTATTACTTCTACTCAATTTTGATTTCAAAACACAAGCAAGCTTGTTTCATCTTTGTTCAGGAAAAAATATTTCTGAAAGTTTTATTTATTTACTTATTGTTGATGTCAGTTTGTTCTGATAAATATTTCCCTGCCTTGCTCCTCAACAATAAAATCATGTGAAATGCTAAAAAATTATTTCTTTGTATATTTGCTTACTTGATGTTTTTATAATTAAATCATGTTTTATAAGGCTTTAACTTGGCTGTGAAGTAATGAAAATATCTAACATAAATAACCGTTGTCTTTTTTTATATTATTCAACAGTCTTAGCTATGCATTGGCATACAGGTTGTTTAACAAAATATCTAAAACGAAGGTAATCCAAGTTATGGATGTTTTAGCAACATAAATGAGATTAACTTGCCTATGTACCACAAATTTAATGTAAGATAAATCTGTAAGACTCCAAGGGCCTCACTCTTGAAATGTCCCTAAATATGTGTGCACATGTATGTACAAAACAGGTTCGTCCAAAAAATTTACATCAGATACATCAAACCGTACGGGAAAGGCATATTTGTATTCCGTGTGTATGTTCTTCCTACGATCTATGGTATGTTCATATATTCCTATTCCCTGTAAATGACAGGCACGTGTACCTTATTTTTCAATTAGCATATATCCACGTCCATGCATTGCTTACAACTACCATAATGAAAGTTGCAAATTCCATTTACAGGTGCATACAAATTTAAAATGGCCCAGAATTATGCAGACAGTGAAACCAAAGTTTTAGTAGCAGATGTTCAGTCAAGGGGAAAAACTTATTTAGTATTGCCAGTACCGGTGTCATTGGAACTGGTAAACTAAAGGCCAGGCAGGATCAACCGTCACACAAACTGTGATAGTATTTAAAAAATGGATCGTTCTTGATGATTTTCAAGGTTTTCTGCATCGCATGAGTGCATTGCCTCCATGATCTGCCAGGCACTGCGGTCTTTCTCCCAGCCTGGAAATAAATAAAATGTTATTCAATTCGTCATTTTGTTGGTGTTCTGTGCGTGTGAGAAGTGGTTTTAAATTGGGTAATCACATACCTTATTTTAGAGTCCATCTTCATTGCTGACGTGTTCCAATTGCGGCCACATTTTAGAATTAGAGTGGCAGTTAGCCTTCTTAGCTTCGTGTGCCAACTCCTCCAACAGAACAAGATCAGCTAGTGCAACGCTGGTTAGAGATGGGTAAGCCAATCTAAAAAAAAAATTCATTTGTTGGTTAAATGTGTATTTTAATTAGCATATTTAACATCATATAGCATTTCAATTTGATCAATTTAGAAAAATAGTAGTCTACTGGGAGCATTCATTAGCCTATGTTAAAGGTCTAATTAAATTTGTAGCCTACAATTGATTAATTCATACTACAATTATAATTTATTATGTTTGCATTGTGCATTTCAAAGGTTACATTTAGTCTTGTGAATTTAACAGAAAATATAAATAAATTCACATTCAGAAGACACATTTAGCGGCATTTTCAATTTACTAACGTGGCAAGTGTGGTCCTGAACAGGTGTAAAGTTTGTTCAGACGTACAAACAAATCACGCTCATGTTTCATGAATAAGGCCGCAAGAGTTTGTAGACAAAGTTAAGTGGCAGGAACTGTAAGTAATCAGTATTTTTTATCCTACAGAAGGGGAGTCCGTTCACACAACAAGATGCACAACAGTCCCTCTGGGCATTTATAACATTCATATCACATTATTCCTGTTGTTATGTTTTACTGCTCTCCCAATCAAGGTTAATAAGATTAGATTTATTGTTTTAGAGAGAGACACACACACACACACACATATATAATTTAACATTTTAACTCCAACAAAACTAAATGGGAAGTTTAGGAATGAGAGTCAATTCAGAAAATAGGTTGATCAGTTAATTCATCATTTAGTTGATTATAAAACTGCTGAAAGATTGCTGCATTATTCTTAAATCTATACTATACTTGTATATTTGCATGACCAAAATAATTTGTCATTTGTCTGCTCCGCTGACAGAGAAGGTGCTGAGAAAACATTAGCATTTTGTGGCACTCCACTTTGCAACACACAAAAAGCCAATTAAACACAGAGAGTGCTAATTAGAATTGGTAAGCAACTAAACAAGTTCTGCTGTGAATAATAAAACCCTGTTCACGTTAATTAAGATTTCCCCACAATGGAGAATGTTTGCTGCTAATTTCCATTAATTTGTGACAATTCAATTACCCAACAACATCACCTGACTAATTTGTTGCTGTGCAACTGTTTCTAATCATCATGGTATGACAGTGACTGAGTGCTGTATTGAACTGGAGCATATTCTCAGTGCTGGCTGTACATGCTTCATTTAAAAAGCAGATAGAAAAGGAAAAATATATAGCAGAAGTCAGCAAAATGCTGATATATTACATAGTAATTATGAAACTATTTAAAACTTGTTAAAATTAAGTATTATATGTATTAATAATTTAAATGCAGGATTATCAAACCCACTGGCTTGTGTATCACATACACTAACCCCTAGATACCTTTCCAGGGATAAGTCAGTTCACTGCTGTTGCTCTTTTGTATGTATTTAGCACAATGAATCATGATGAGATCACCTTTGAGTTGCTTTGACTGTCAGTCAGCCTTTATAATCTCTGCCTAAATCTCACATTAATCTAGCAGTTTCTCACTTGGGCATAGATGTGATGCTGCTCATAGAACAGTTGGATGCATGGAGATTTTGACTGCTCGTCAGACTCCACTGTATGTTGGACTGTGCTGTCAATAATTTCATATGAGGTGTGGAAGAGGGGGTGGATGCAGGAAGTGTGATTTATTTTTCCACCTTGGCTAACAACACCCACCATCTGAATGACTATTCATGAAAGCAGTGCATAACCAACGCCTGATGGATACTTCCTTATAAGGATAACATCGCTTCTGGGTCTCTTCACCAGACCAAAGGCTTGAACCCCATATGTGCTATACTTTATCTAATATGCAGCATTACAGTAACAGTAATGAGATTGGGTGCTATGTTGACACTGGGCTCTGGACTTGAATGAGAGATCTCATTAGAGAATGATTTGTGGGGTGAAAATAGAAACAGAAGGTGCAGGTATGATGCTTTCCAAGATCAAATTGCACCATTTATCAAGTCTATGGTGGTTGCTGACAGTCTCTAGGTTTTAATTCTTTGTATCTCTCTGCCGTGGAAAATCTGTGTTTGGTTAGTAATATAAAGTGACCAGAGCCCACTGCTGCATGGAGTATCTGGCCAGCCCCACTTCTTCGCTCTGTGTGTGTCAGCACACACAGGTCTGTACCGTCTGGGCACATACTTCACACACACATTCTGCAGCATATTTCAGTAATACTGGGGTCTGAGCAATGTAATGTTGTGATTCAGCAATAGGGGAAAAGGGAAATGTTACCGGGTGCAGGAAAGGGATTTTTCATGAGGAGAAAATCTCCATTTTGCATACATTCTTTGTAAATACAGCCACTCAGAAGCCAGGGGGATTGTGGTACACTCAGCCAACAGTTGTGGCAGTGACCTTTATTTGTCCTTCTCAGGTTTCTTGATGTAGATTTCCACAAGCCTTTTTTTGTTCACTTAAAGTGAGCAGGTCACCAGAATGAACACGGCACTGTATCACATGAGCAGTTCCTAAACTGCATCAGGAAAACCTGGTTTCCTGGAAGTGATGAGGTTTCTTTTGCCGGATAATTTGTGTGACAAACAGACGTGAATCCCAGGGTGCATACCAATATGCTTCACTCCTCTTCTCCTCCTTTCCTCCACTTTCCTATACAGTATACAATGTACCCGACATTGCGGTTTGCGTCTAAACATGAATTCATATGCAACCATAAATATGTAATTAAGATGTAATCAGCAACAATACATTAAAACACAAAGATCCGTTTCCGGGGCACGGATGAGAGGAGGTGGTAGTGGAGGAAAAGAGGGGGCATTTTTCGAGTATTGGGACGCTCTGCCAGATAGGATGGCACTGACCTCCCAAGACTCTCTGGAGAGGTCAGCAAACAGAGCATCGCACTGCTGCTTTTATTTTTTTCAAGGGGATCCCCGCCCCTTCAACACAGGGGGCCTAATTAAGCCACTGGTGTGTGCTGGGAGTCATGTTTTGTGATGCCTTCCTGTAAAGGTGAGGTGACCTGCATATAGGCCACAGGACACGAGCAGAACCAAGGAACATGCTGACAAGCAGAGCGGTGAGGGAGACAGAAATATTTAAATATTCAAC